>JASANE010029670.1:0-89696 GCA_030248225.1 Trileptium ribeirensis
ATTGCTATATGGGTGAATATTCATTTTGCGTTCTGAATTGCCTTCAAATTCAGACACTGATGCAATCTCCAGCGGTACGTGACACTGATGAATTGTGTTTTTATTAAGTTAAATGTTGCACTGAGATTGAGATACACTATATGTGCAAAATAAAAAATCCAAGTTTTCTAGGTTTCTAAATGACAAGAACAAAAAAAGCAGTGAAGGAACGGCTGCGGTTAGTGTGAGATCATCTGGGGACATTGCAAGGTTCCAAATTTAGCCTTCTTTAAAATAGTACACCAGGTTATACCAGCGATATTGCCGTGTTTGACCCATTATTTTTTCTTGCAGTGACCAAAAAGTGACAAGTTTTGAAATTTATAAATCATAAATTTTTAGAATATTGAAACTCATAGACCCATTTTAGCTTGGCTCTCTCCTCGCAGCTGACACCGTAACTCTGGAAAATTGAACTAATTTTGGTCCCAAAATTCAACATATATTTATAATAGACTGGAGGCACACCAATATCAAACTGGAGGAGGGCATCAATATCAAACTGGAGAGGGCACCAATATCAAACTGGAGGGTGCACCAATACCAAACTGGAGGGGGGACCAATTTGAAACTGGAGGCCACACCAATATCAAACTGAAGGGGGCATCAATGTCCAATTGGAAGGGGGCACCAATATCAAACTGGACGGGACGAATATCAAAGTGGAGGGGGGCCAATATCAAGCTGGAGGGGGCACCAATTTCAAGCTGGAGAAGCGCACCAATATCAAACTGGGGGAGGACACCAATATCAAACTGGAGTAGGGCACTACTATAAAACTGGATACAAAACCGATATCAACCTGGAGGGGGTACCAATATAGAATTGGAGGGAGCACCAATATCAAACTGGAAGAGACACCATCATCGAACTGGAGTAGGGCAACATTATCAAACTGGAAGGGGCATCAATACGAAACTGGAGGGCAGCACCAATATAAAACTGGAGGTGGGCAATACTATGAAACTACAGTATCAAATATCCAGTGAAGAGTTATGACGAACAAAATTTTTTTACGACTGAATGCTATTTGAGCAAATTCCCTTGCTGACTCTGCTACGATTCAAAAATTAATGTGTTTGCAAAATTTGTACAAACGCAGCTATGTTCTCTTTTAAAGCGGAATCTACGTAGTATTTCCTTGCCAATAGCATGTGCGCTGTTACACATATAGTGTATCTCAATCTCAGTGCAACATTTAACTTAATAAAAACACAATTCATCAGTGTCACGTACCGCTGGAGATTGCATCAGTGTCTGAATTTGAAGGCAATTCAAGCGCAAAATGAATTTTTTTATATACTTTTAGCATATTGGCTATTATTAACAAATATATAAATTTTAAATAAATTATATATAAATATATATTATAAATTTAAACATAGCTTTAATAATTATTTTATCATAGTTTTTACACGGGCGAATATTCATTTTCGTTTCAACTATAACTAGAGTTGCATGGTAACCACTGTTTTCATCGTGATTGATTTTAAATATTGGTGATATAGCATGAAGAAGTCGGTTAATATTTAAACTAGCTAATTAAGGAAGCGATTAATGGATATAATTTAATTATAATTGCACCTTAAACATGTCAAAGCGTTTTTCAAAGCAATAACTGTAGCAGCAACATTCGGCGGATTCTGGCTTAGAAAAATGTTTTGGTTTATTACTTTGTAGTCATATTGAATTTCTGGTTGTAATAAATGATATCCTTGTGTCCGGCACAGTAAATGCTTGAGCCAAATAATAAACTATTCCGAAAACATCAATTACTACAGTGAAATATACACGAATTGTGGTTCCAAATATTGTATATTTAGCAGTTAAGACGACAACGCGAATGGAACATATAGACGACATGGTATGCAGCTTATACACACCCCATAGTTAAAATATACGCTAATATCCAGCCGATAAATCCTTTAGTAACTGAATAAGAGAGATAAAACTTCCACTTTTGCGTCAAATTCGCTTAGGCATTGTTGTTCGATAGGTTATAGATCATTGGAGACATTTAGCGTAATACTTGAACTATGGGGCGGTGCAAAAGCTGCATACCATGTCGTCTATATGTTCCATTCACGTTGTCGTCTTAACTGCTCAACACACATTTGGAACCACAATTCGTGTATATTTCACTGTAGTAATTGATGTTTCGGAATAGTTTATTCTATTTGGCTCAAGCATTTACTGTGCCGGACACAAGGATATTATTTATTACAACCAGAAATTCAAATATGACTACAAAGTAATAAACCAAAAACATTTTAGTCAATAATCCGCCGAATGTTGCTGCTACTGTCTTGTCTTTGAAAAACGCTTTGACATGTTTTAAGGCTACTAATTAAACTATCCATTAATCGCTTTTATTAATTATCCGTTGCGTTTGATGTAACCATTATTTATGTTATATTTGCTACCAAATATTGGAAAATCAATCACTATGAAAACAGTGGTCTTAGTGCAACTCTAGTTATAGTTGAAACGAAAAATGAATATTCGCCCATATAAAAAATTATATGATAATAATTATTAAAGCTATGTTAAATTTATAGATATTTATATATAATTTATTTAAAAATTACACATTTGTAAATAATAGCCAATATGCTAAAAGATATAAAAAAATTCATTTTGCGCTTCGTAATCGCCTTCAAATTCAGACACTGATGCAATCTCCAGCGGTACGTGACACTGATGAATTGTGTTTTTGATTAAGTTAAGATGTCTCACTGAGATTGAGATACACTATATGTGCAAAATAAAAAATCCAAGTTTTCTAGGTTTCTAAATGACAAGAACAAAAAAAGCAGTGAAGGAACGGCTGCGGTTAGTGTGAGATCATCTGGGGACATTGCAAGGTTCCAAATTTAGCCTTCTTTAAAATAGTACACCAGGTTATACCAGCGATATTGCCGTGTTTGACCCATTATTTTTTCTTGCAGTGACCAAAAAGTGACAAGTTTTGAAATTTATAAATCATAACTTTTAAGAATATTGAAACTCATAGACCCATTTTAGCTTGGCTCTCTGCTCGCAGCTAGATTAAAACTGGAAAATTGAACTATTTTTGGTCCCAAAATTCAACATATATTTATAATAGACTGGAGGCACACCAATATCAAACTGGAGGAGGGCATCAATATCAAACTGGAGAGGGCACCAATATCAAACTGGAGGGTGCACCAATACCAAACTGGAGGGGGGACCAATTTGAAACTGGAGGCCACACCAATATCAAACTGAAGGGGGCATCAATGTCCAATTGGAAGGGGGCACCAATATCAAACTGGACGGGACGAATATCAAAGTGGAGGGGGGCCAATATCAATCTGGAGGGGGCACCAATTTCAAGCTGGAGAAGCGCACCAGTACATCAAACTGGGGAGGACACCAACACCAAAAAAAAACCGGAAGAATGGTACCTAAACTACAAAACTAGATACAAAACCGATATCAACCTGGAGGGGGTACCAATATAGAATCTGAGGGAGCACCAAGATCAAACTGGAAGAATACTCCATTCATTGAAATAACTCGGAGTAAGGCAACATTATCAAACTGGAAAGGGCATTATCACCAAACTGGAGGGCAGCACCAATATAAAACTGGAGGTGGGCAACACCATGAAACTACAGTATCAAATATCCAGTGAAGAGTTATGACTGAACAAAATTTTTTTACTACTGAATGCTATTTGAGCAAATTCCCTTGCTGATCTCTGCTACGATTCAAAAAAATTAATGTGTTTGCAAAATTTGTACAAACGCAGCTATGTTCTCTTTTAAAGCGGAATCTACGTAGTATTTCCTTGCCAATAGCATGTGCGCTGTTACACATAGTGTATCTCAATCTCAGTGCAACATTTAACTTAATAAAAACACAATTCATCAGTGTCACGTACCGCTGGAGATTGCATCAGTGTCTGAATTTGAAGGCAATTCAAAGCGCAAAATGAATTTTTTTATATACTTTTAGCATATTGGCTATTATTTACAAATATATAAATTTTAAATAAATTATATATAAATATATTATAAATTTAACATAGCTTTAATAATTATTTTATCATATAATTTTTTATATGGGCGAATATTCATTTTCGTTTCAACTATAACTAGAGTTGCACTAAGACCACTGTTTTCATCGTGATTGATTTTAAATATTGGGTGGCCAGATATAGCATGAATAATGGTTACATCAAACGCAACGGATAATTAATAAAAGCGATTAATGGATATAATTTAATTATAATTGCACCTTAAAACATGTCAAAGCGTTTTTTCAAAGACAGAGACGGTAGCAGCAACATTCGGCGGATTCTGGCTTAGAAAATGTTTTGGTTTATTACTTTGTAGTCATATTTGAATTTCTGGTTGTAATAAATAATATCCTTGTGTCCGGCACAGTAAATGCTTGAGCCAAATAGAATAAACTATTCCGAAAACATCAATTACTACAGTGAAATATACACGAATTGTGGTTCCAAATATTGTATATTGAGCAGTTAAGACGACAACGTGAATGGAACATATAGACGACATGGTATGCAGCTTATACACACCCCATAGTTAAAATATACGCTAAATGTCTCCAATGATCTATAACCTATAGAACAACAATGCCTAAGCGAATTTGACGCAAAAGTGGAAGTTTTATCTCTCTTATTCAGTTACTAAAGGGATTATCGGCTGGATATTAGACTAAAAGTTGCAAAGTTCAGATCAGCCGTACTATTAAAAATTTTGTCACATCACTATACCCGTTACAATAATACAACCCACGCACCTTGTGGACAGATGGAGCACAGAGGTATGGGTGCAGGTTATAAGGCAAATTGTAGCTTTCTACGTGCCATTCGTCACGGAAATTCAATAGATGGACATATTATATTTTCGCTATTAATTTGTGCAGTAAATATCCGCGGATTTCATGTTCCACTTTTAAAAGTATATTATAAAATTTGTTTAAACAAATGTACATTATTATTTGTTATTGTACAATGCAGCCATTTTAACATCGTATCTAGTTTTATTTTAAATTTCATGCTTGTTATGATTAAAATAACTTGTTATACAAATTTATTTAATTTAAGTGAGCCGCTGCTTTTAAATTATTAAGCATAGTCTGGCGTTTCGAGTCATTGAAATATTGCTAGGCACATATATAGTTGAATTAAATCAATGTTGGCGTCGGGGGTGTCGTGACGTGTAAATATATATTTCAATTTGAAGTAACCCGGATCGTACGTAATGGCATTGCTACACTGTTGTTGGTCAGGAAATTTTTAAATAAAATTGATAATGTAAAATCAAGGCGTATTACGATGGCCTGAATGATATCGTAAAACAAACACAAATGAATTACAAGAATTGAATGACAATAATTGTTCCTGCGAAAGAACAGAGTCTAACGTCAGCTGTGCGGTAATATAATGCTGGCAGGGCACCGGTCTGCAAAGATTTTTTGTAGGGGCGGAGAGAGGCTCAGGGGGATATTCTTCTTCTGCCGTCTGCTATGAGCATGTATGGAAGAGTACTCTCATATGACGTGTTCTATCCAATAACGAATCAGCTAAAGTCCATAGTTTCTATTGAAACTAACATTTTGGTTCCGCAAAACTTTTTACATGAACTGATATAGCAGCTGCTCAGTTGTTATTCGAATTTTAATTAATAGCATATGACATTATATTAACCCGAAAGACAGCTTATTTTTTAAGGTTCCCTTAACATGGCTATATACTGCCCATGACACATTTTTTCGCAATTCTGATTTGACATAATTCATAAACATACGTAGGATGTATATGCGTAGTCGAAATATATGCGTAAAATGTAGTGTGTAATACATATACTGTGTTAGCATGCGGAAAATATGCAACTTTGGAAATGTTTAATTGCGGTCAACCATAAAGTAGTTAGCGTAACGCCATGCGATGGCCTTGCTAGACGCTACGCTGTGCTAGTGAGAATTTAGGCTAGCTGTGCGGCCCGACCCAGCCTAAGCGACGCTACTTCAGTCAAGTATTACTGCACAGTTTGATGATTTTGGGTTCGTTTTAAGAATTTTTTTCGGGGTAATTTCATATATGTGTTTATCGCCTGCATCCTTTATATTGAGCTTGCCTGAACCCGACCACAACGGGCCGGGCCGGGGTGGGCAGAATTTTCGGAGCTGCAGGCCGGCCCGGGTTGGGCCGACCTCGATTTCTAATGGGCCGAGCCGGGTTAACATTTTGCAACTCCGGGCAGGGCTGCCCCGATTTCTAACGGGCGCGGCCGGGCCGAAAATTTTTAGCCCGTTTTCACCTCTACTATGCTGGGTATTTCCGCTGCAGGGTTGCGTTGAAATGAGTTTTTAATTTGCCCTTGAATCTCAAACTACGCGAAAACGGCGGTATCTCCGCAAACGTGCGAGTTATGGTGCGCTATTATTTTTATTGTGTTACGCTCTAGGATTGGGTGAAAATGAGTTTTTGATTGAGTCCATGAGATGCAAAATACACGACAACTGCAATCTCGGCAACCGCTCGAGTTTAACTCCAGACCGTCATTGGTCTCATTTTGTGCGGCAATTTGTCCTCTATTCTTTTACCTTGTGAGACCCTAAGTACGCAATATGCGAGTATATCTCCTTACCTATGCATGCAAGTGTGCTGCTATTTAGGCTGCTATATTGAAGATGCTCAGTATACCTGTATACATCTCGTTAAATTATACAATCAACACTAGGAATTCACCGTCTTGGCCATAAATCAAGTTACTAGTGTGTAGCGAAGTAATTCTTAAAAATGTAAACATTTTTCGGCAAAATGGTCCCATGTAATAGACATTACAAAACCCATTATATATAGACAAATTTGGAACTTCTCTGGAACATAGCGTCCACAAATAGCAAACAAACTATCACGCCCTCCCTATAAAATATGGCTCTAAGAAAACTACTGGGTAAATTCAGCGTGACAAGTTGTTAGTTTTGTATGTTTTGTTAACATAGCCAGCACCAATATCACACTAGAGGAGGACACCAGTATGGAACTGGAGGGGGCAACAATATCACAGTGGAGGTGGACACCAATATCAAACTGGAGAGAGACACCAATGTCAAACTGGAAGGGACACAAATATCGAACTGGAGGGGGCGCCAATATGACACTGGAGGGGGACACCAATATCAAACTGGACGGGGGCACCAATATCGAATTGGTGGTTGCACAAATATCAAACTGCAGGAGACCCCAATATCGAACTGGAGGAGGCACCAATAACGAAATGGAGGCGGCGCCAATATCAAACTGGAGGTAGCACCAATATCAAACTGGAGGGGACACCGATATCACACTGGAGGGGGACGCCAATATCAAACTGAATGAGGGCATCAATATCAAATGGGAAAGGGTACAAATATAAAACTGTAGGGGGACACCAATATCAAACTGGAGGGGGCACCAATATCAAACTGGAGGGGGCACTAATATCAAACTGGACGTTGCACCAGTATCAAACTGGGGGACACCAATATCACACTGGAGGGGAACACCAATATCAAACTGGATGAGGGCATCAATAACAAATTGGAAAGGGTACAAATATATAACTGTAGGTGGACACCAATATCAAACTGGAGGGGCACCAATACCCAGCTGGGAGTGCACCAGTATGAAACTTTAGGAGACACCAATATCGAACTGGAGAGGACGCCAATATCAAACAGAAGGGAGTCAGCAATGTCCAGCTGGAGGGGGGCACTAATATCAAACTCGAGGAGACACCAATGTCGAACTGGATGGGGACACCTTTTCATTTAGCGATTAAATTTATATAGTTTCGCTTAGCTTTGGCATTGAATGCATGGGTAATACACTTAAGAGAAACGAGTTATAATTATTGCTTAGTCGCACCGAATACTTGTAATTTTAACAAAATCTTATGCAACATATCAACTCAATACCGGATAACTTTAGACAAATAAACAACATTTTTAAAAACCGTGAAACATTTCGTAATTAACCGGCCAATTTAACTATTTGAGGCAGTTTTCTAATATTAAAATGTAACGGTAAATAAATGGAACATTGGAAATTTTGACGCTGAAACTGCTGTAGCAGTTTTAATATAAATAATATATGTTAACATGTTCACTTAAATAATCGTCTTTTCAGTTCACACATTTAGGGTATCGAGCAACGGGTACATATATGATTCATTGCCAAATCGTCGTTCACACGCTACTGTTGTGGGAATTACACAAATCATCTCGCAAGCTCGACAAAACTGGACGGGCAGGCTAAAAAACGATGTGGCTTATCGCTTACAGTCATTTTGTTATAACCTCATCAGTTAATTATTTCGCGTTCGTTAGTAAAAAGTACAAGGAGCCGGCAGCTCCCTCACTCCCCGCACTTTTTACAACCTGGTTGCAAGTTATAGTAACCAGTACCGTAGAACTTGAATTCAAAATTTTGTGCTGTTGGGCCAATGATCCGTAGTACGAAATTAAAAAAAACTTGTGTAAGTAGCAGCGAACTGAACGGTTTGCTACGTAAAAGAATGTTGCAGCTGATGTCATTTCAAAAACATTGTCGGATTTTCTATTTCATAAGCAACTCAATTCTGTGTTAAGCAATTATTTAGCGGATATAATATATTTCAGAGTTTCGATCGTTTTTGCACATTTAAATGTATACAATTTTTCATAAATTACTACTAAACATGCTGTCAATACTGGAATAAGATGTCGAAATTATTTTCTGCGATCACTTTTAGGTTCTAATAGTTATACAAGCTTCCGTTTTTGTGTCTCCATCGAGTTGGATTCGATCTGATCTGATATGCGCGACTAAACTTAAATTGACCCCGCTAACCATCCTATTTTGCAATACCCGATGTCGAATCCACACCCATTGCTGCGGAATAAATAGGATATTTGATTCGACTCACTGCAGACTTGAAGGTTTCATTCGGGTTATGATAATTCCGTAACGTTTCATAGCGTTGAAACAGGATTCGCCTCAGTTCGCGGACAAATTTAATGTACCTGTGACGTCATAAACGGGACGGTCATATTATTTATGAGATTATTGTTCGCGAACGAGCCCCATATTAATACAAATCCGACAAAATTTTGTTCCCGAACATATTTGATATTCGCGAATAAAAAGTAGCATTTCTGACCAACAAGAAAAGTTCGATGATGAAAATTTTTACAAAAACAAAATAGAATGGTCAGCGGGGTCATTTTAAATTTAATTGCGCAATACGCAGTGCTACTCGGCATCTTATGGCGACCGAGTAGGGTGAAAAAATACCCAAACATATCCATACGGAATGAGTAGATATGGATAGAATTTGATAGAGTGGGATGGGGTAGACTTCGTTTACAGTTATGCATTCATTGGTTTGTGACAATTTTGTGTAATCGATAGTGCACTTTTAAGATCGGATTATTAAATGACGGAAGAAACTGTGCATAGTGCTCAGCGCTGAAAATCGTTTTAATCGAATTGTTAGTTTTTGGAAAAACAGTGATATGAAAATTTCTTATAGTGATAGCCACAATCCTGATGTGATACTGCTGCGGCTGGTAGAATCACACACAATATAAATTTCATAGTGGGTATTACTTGTCAGTTTTGCACTGTAGTATTACAGTGAGGCATTCTAATAACATTTTAAACTTTAAAGGAAAGGTGCTGTTAATGCATCAATATAACGCACTAGAAATGGATGTTAGTAGGGTGTTTCTATCATGTGTTTAATGATCGACAAGCATTTAATACTAGCATAGCGTACCAGTCATACGAAAAAATTACATTTGGTGTTTAAGTCGAGGGATATAATTCAGTTAAAGCACCTGGGGACTAGCTATAAGCGAAAACATATAAATTGGCTGACTAACCAAGTGCAAAAATTCGAGAAGCGCTTTATAGAATCGCTGGCTGATAAACGGACACCGACAATAAATCTAAGAGAACCAAATACATTGTTACCGTTGTGTTCATCACAGATAATAGCAGACACTATTTCCGAAAAAATCTGGTTCAACCCTGTAACTTCTGAACTCAAAGATGAACATGCTCGCTTGCTATGTCATGTTGTAGGCAAAGGTAGGCGTCACCTAGGAATCATACATAGATTCTGATAGGTACTATACTGAATAAGGTACACCATAAAATGTTCAAAATCAAAAATAAAAATTTCAATTTTTTAATAAAAATTAACAAAAAAGATCACATAGCTAGTGCTTACAATATTTACATTATATAACTATGTAATTCTTGAAATTTTGTTGCAACTCTAATAATTCAGCAACCGATCGGGGTATTTCGATGTTTTTTCTATTTGGTGCGTTGAAATCTTCGCGTCCAAAACTACATTGGTATGCATATATCTCCGCCAGTTCGGCCGCAAAGGTCAAACAATGCCATACTTCAGGCTAATATCAGGCCGTTTTTGCGATTATCGTTCGGATATAGGTTATAAGTAAACCGATTCAGCTCAAATTTTAACAGTGGATCTGGCATTAGGAGGCGTTAGGAAGTAGTGTGGCTGAAGTAAACGCTCATATGAATAGACAGCAGGGCAAATTATAATTTTAGTGCAAAATCTAAGCTAATTTTGTTGAGCCAACCCGATCTAATTTTAGTAGATGTATAATTTAAGTTACCATTCGAACCGCATTGACGAGCTGAGCCGAATGGTGTCAAAATCATGGTTCATGGGTTAAGGAGCTACGGCCATTTAAGTAAAATCCTAAGCCTTCTTTATCCTGTTAACCCAAGAATTCAGCTGATTTTGACACCATTCGAATAAGCTTATCGAATGGCATACAAAAATCAAAAATTTTTTGTCATAAATATGGTTCTAATGGTGACTTTTAGCCGTCTCGACGAACTGAGTCCAGTGGTACCAAAATTAACTGTGTTTCTTCAATATCAACAATTTTCGGGCTCGAGGCGTATAGTCTAAAAGACCTATTTTGCTATTACAGAATAAAATATAACCTATTATACAACAATCCGATTTGGCTCATATGTTCACAGTGCATAATCATTACGTTAGGTACATGATGTAGGATGACGTCATTGGCCTCATAATCAAATTAATAAAAAAAAAAAAAATACAAATCCAAAAAAAAAAAAAAAAAACAAACCAAAAGAAGAAAAAAAAAAAACCAAAAAGGGACCTCAGGCAAAAAGAAGCAAAAAAAAAAAAAGAAAAGAAGGAAAAAAAAAAAATAAAAAAAAAAAAAAAAAAAAAACAAAGAAACACAGAAAAAAAAAAAAAAAAAAAAAAAAAAAAAAATATAAAAAAACAAAATATGAATATAAATAAAAATAAAAAATATAAAAAAATTTAAAAAAAAAAAAACAAATAAAAAAAATAAAAAAAAAAACAAAAAAAAAAACCAAAACAAAAAAAAACACAAAAAAAAAACCACAAAAAAAAAAAAAAAAAAAAAAAATAAAAAAAAAAAAAACCAAAAAAAAAAAAAATATTTATAAAAAAAAAATAACAAAAAAAAAAAAAAAAAAAAAAAAAAAAAAAAAAAAAAACAACCAAAAACAAACACAAAAAACAAAAAAAAAAAAAAACAAACATAAGATAGTAATTCAATCTGCGTTACAAGAAGACCTATTAATTGTCTAAACTAAAGAATCCAAGCAACGATAATTCTCAGCCCCAACTATTCATAGGGAAATCTAGAATGACATTTGTTATTTGCAATTAGACATAATATAACACTGGACACTCAAATAACTCCACTGGCACAACAGTAATAACGAGTAAAATACGACTCTTCATCAATCGATTCTGTGACGTAAACCAAACAGCATCACACAACAAAATTTTAAATCTGGAATCCTTATCTTAAATATTCAAAGTGGATCTCTTCATGTTATGTTACTCAAAAAGTAATATGTTTTGTAAAATACCTTCACTAATTTTTGTATTTTTAGTGAAAAAATTTGGGTTATTCCATGCATAAGTGTTAATCTTACGAATATTAGTCCCAGAATGTTAGTCTTACGTTATGGTAAAAGACTTTTGCAAATGCTGTTCAAAATTTCTAAATTAATATGGTACGGCGAACTTGTGAGTGTCTGGAAGGGCTATGGGGCTGTTTCTACAGTGCTTAACAGTTTTATAAACTAGTTTACATTTGATATAGTTCTGAGGAAAATTTTGTCGCCCGGTGAAGTCGAATCTAGATAGCTTGATTCAAGCTTGGTGTATTAGACACGAATCAGTTCAGAGCTACAGTGAACAACAAAACATGAACAAATGTTAATAATACACAAATATGAATTAATGCAGGAATTCGCATAGGCACTAGTTACACAAGTAATGTGTATGTTTGTATTGCATCGGTCTTTACTACTATCTTTTAAAACTATTCGGACTGGGATTCTTGGAGACTTTCGGACTTCCTTGATGATCAGGGTACAGTCATGGCGAGAACATTTTTATCAAGGCCTGAAGCTCAGCCCGGCACGAATGAAATGAGACGAATTCGGCCAGGAAGTTGGGCCTAGCTTTTAACCTACTAATAGATAATTGAGCTGCATGGGGATATTTATGTAGACATCAAGGAAGATAGAGTAATTCGCGCAACTATGAAAACCATCTCGGAAATGCCATTTCTTTTGGCCTGAATCAAAAGTTTTTAGTTATAAAAACCGATCTCTGTTGTCATGTGTAAAAACTGCAAGAATTGGTTATATACGGCTAATGCTAACCATAATCAGGCGAAATCAGAGCTAGAGAAAATTTACTCACAATTTCTACTTCAGTTCTACTTAATTGATATTACATTTCTGGGATAAGCGTAGGACAATGAGGTTTAGGGCGACGGGGAGAATGTAACGTGAATTATGCAAAAAAATTAACTATGCCAAATATCAAGGGCACAGATACTATTTGAAAATTTTGAGGGACTGCTTCGTAGGACAGGGCTATACAAAATACATATAATGTAAAAAAGTGAAAATATAAAATGCCAAATGCAACATCGTTTTAATTCTTGCCTTATTAAAAGATTATATTTTGAACAGTGGGGGACCTGGCTCCCCACTTCAAAAAGTAGAGGGGTGGAGCGGAGCAGTCCCCCTGTCTCCCCCTTATCTGCGTCCAATCCAAATATATATCGATTTCACATCGTCCCTAGATTGCAGGCTTCATTGCTAAAAATTTATTTTTTAATTCTAGTGCTCAGTGATAACTTTTGATGATAAAGTTTACATACTTGCACAAACTATGAAAAATGTGTATGAACTACGGGCTAGAAAGGGCCAAACTTGTTCTCAAAAACAATCATACTATATAAAAATTTTGATGTCCGGCAGATAACTTATCCGAGCAAATATTTTATGTGATTAGAATAGGACACAAGGATTCAAGGCTATGCACTGGAAACACAATACCAAATCAGAAATTACAAAACAAATCATCATTATTTTTTTCGTGGTAATGCGGTCTTCACGTTATAATTTCCCCAACGTTTGGATCCTATGTACACCACACAGTGTCAGGCACACTGTTGACAACAGGGTGTCTTAGACACCCCATGTTTTTAATAAATTTTTTCAAAGGAAGCTAGTTACGCGTGTTACCACTTTTCGACAGTGTCAGGCGCACCGTGTCTTCTGGCAGTTTCATTGGCAGTGTTTTGAATTATTTGAGCCATATTGATATGGGCAAGAAACAAATGTCATAAATTTAGAAAAAAACTACACAGGACACTTGACTGATAAACTGCATTAGCTACAGACCGTGTCCGTTATAGTTAATTCGCGCCAAATTGGTAGCTAAGGGTGTGTACGACACTGTCAAGAAAAATGTAGTAGCTAGGGGTGTGTGGTACACCCTCGGCAATAGATTTACAGTATGGGTGTCAGCCTGACTATCTATACGGTAGGGTCGCGACTACAGGGGGACAAAAGTTCCAAACAACGGGGACATTATTTCGTGAACGCCGCATAATGCACAGTATTATTGCTCCGCGGACTCATGAATTTTATGCATAATCTCAGTATCTACGGCTTGAAGTTTATTGAGAATTATTGCACTAATATATTCTACCTCAATATTTAGTGTCATTTCCTTCTCAAAAAAATCATCATAAATTCTGGTATTAATAAATGAATTTTAACCTGATTTGCTAATCACATAACTAAATATAAATCAAATTGCAATCTTGGATATTATTGTCCAATGGCTCTTTAAAAAAGGCAGCCAACCAGTGATTGTGACACTAGGGGTTTCAGTGAAATTTATTCGTAAATCAAAGCCTCAAAATTAAGCACTATCTAACATGTTGTATAGTGCATAACACATCATATATTCTTAGAAAGCGATCACTGATAGGCATTGTTGGCAAAATGGTTTAGGGACCGATTTTTGGAGTACCCTGCGCATTTTCCAGTAATTTGTGGCGTATAAAAACGTGTTTTTATTACATATTATGTTAAAACATATTTATCAGTGCAGCAGCCGCAGAAGTTCCGCATATCATCTGAGATACCTGTGAGAGAGATAGTTTGTCTTTAATTACGTAAATGAATTTTGCCGGAGCAACTTAGTTTTGTAGGCTTCGCATAAATTTTTGTTTAGTCTATGGCTCTCCACTGTTACATTAGCTTAAAGCTCGAATATTACAAACTACGATTATACGTTACTCAATTGAGAAACTACAGTTAAATTCTCGGGATAAGTTAATAATCAAAAGGTGCTGGGGAGATTGGAAATAGTTTACTGGGTGAAATTTGAGATGTGGATTGTTGACTAGCGAGACATTAATTTGACAGAAGCACTGATGGCTAAGGCAACCAAAAGTGCGTTTATGTGACGCAGGCCATGCTGTTCTCGATATATTAAAACTAAGCTTTAGCCTAGGCTTAGGTTCTTATATGAGGCTCACGTATAGCCTAAGTCGGTTCAGCCGCCTTCCCAATGTACCGCATCTGGTTACTTCTTCTATTTTCATAACGGTTGTCTTCACACTCAACATATAAAGTCCTACCGGAAGAAACACAAGCAATGAACAAAGACTTTGGCTAGTTTTTAACGTTTTTACACTGGTAATTATAAGGGTTCACGTGCGGCGTAACATAACATCTTTTAAACAATTGGCTGTTTTATAGCTGTGTTGTACCTTTTGCGATATTCTAGTCCATCATAAACATAAACACGACAGCCCTTTCAAAGGCTAATTAATTAATTCTAACTAATTAATTAATTCTGATTTAGGAGAAATATTTAATCAGGACATAGTTAGGAGAAGATACTCAACTGAGCTACAATGGGACGCGGGAGGAAGTGGGAATTGTTAATCTGTTCCGAAGCCTCTATAGAAAATTCACACTAATGTTTGATACATTTCTAGTTCATCATAAACATAAACCCGACAGCCCTTTCAAAGGCTAATTAATTAATTCTAACTAATTAATTAATTCTGATTTAGGAGAAATATTTAATCAGGTCATAGTTAGGAGAAGATACTCAACTGAGCTACAATGGGACGCGGGAGGAAGTGGGAATTGTTAATCTGTTCCGAAGCCTCTACACAAAATTCACACTAATGTTTGATACATTTCTACAGTCAAGCTGATAGATTAAAATCTTGCGTTTGCACATTTTAGCACTATGTTATTAATAAATCACTTGTATCACTTGTGCCATTATATTATTATATCTAATATTCATAAAGCTTTGAATAGGTTTGTTGGAATTTTTTCAGCTATTTAAATGGCACAAAATCAATTTAAAAATGTCATTGATCAATGTAATGGCAGCATATTGATATATGTTTATACAACTGAGAATTTTATTATTATTATATGTTTTAGAGTTGTAATCGCGTATTTATACGGCTGTAATAAAGTAAGGTTGATCTAAGCGGAATTGTGTTTTAAATATAGCACCGATCCGAAATTTTGACTTCTACTAGGACGACAAATTATGAAATTTCTATTTTTTTGGCAGGCTCTGGTCGCTGTAACGTACAAGTGATCTTGGTATAAATCGATTTCGACAATCTTTTGTTCGAAATCAAAATAGTGATTTTTTGTATTACCCGTTTTATGAATTTAGGCACTAAATTTGACTAAATTTCATAAACCCATTCATACGTACAGTATCGCGGGGTTTCGTATAGCGATGAGGAAACTTTTTGCCCTCACGGTAAAGACAAACCCGAGCATCCGCCAAGAGCTCATCCTGGGTCTTCTTTCCCCGACGACTTTGCGGTGCTTATCCCTACCGCTGTGGTTTCGGTAGATAATAGAACAGTAGGAATCTTGTTAAACCCGTGACAAGATAGTTTGGAGCTGTACTAGCATGCCAAGGAATCTTCGAACCGAACAATACATAACAAAACATACACTGCTGGCCAAAGCTTGTTATAGTAACTATTCGTGTATATGCAATAATTCAGTTGCCCATGCATTACGCATGCTTGTTTGTTTGTATATTATTTCTGTTCACTTTTCATCATTTCACACTTTTAGGGTCGGGTTCTGACTGACTTTCTAGCTTTTCCACTAAGGCCCGAAGCCCGGCCCGGCTCTAACGAAAAAAATCAGGATCGCCCAAACCTATCTGTTCTAACAAGGCTACACAACACGATCACTCTGAGTACTCTAATATTACATATCTTGACTATACTAAAAATATCGCAACTTTTGCACCAAATTGAAAATTCTAACAAGGTTAAATAACTCGATCACGCAGAGTATGCTGACTTTGCATTTGCTTATCTTAACCACAGCGAAAAAATGTTAAAACTTTTCTACAACCTAACATGACTAATTTGATCACCTGGAGTATGCTGTGTAATATTTGTTTGCCTAAATTTCTTATTAATACATATCAACCTGGAAAATTTTTCAAACAAATTCATCGTTTAAGCGGCATGTATTTATGGTTATAAATGGATTGTAGTCTATATCATTTAGATTTCAAGCCTTTTAGTTTTTACGTATATACAAACAATAATTGCGACAGTTGATAGTCTTCATGTTTTAATTTTTAACTATATAAACTTGATCGTACTGGTATTTAAACTAAATGAATGTAATGAAAGTTTGGGCTTCCGCTGCATAAATAATTTCAGTTTACACAAATCAAAATGCAATTTTTATGTTTACCTGTCCTGATTTCAATCGTTTAATATTATTTTTCTGTAGCTTTTTCTTCTATACTTGGTTAGGTATATTTACGGCAATGCCAGTATGGTATCATTTTGTTAAACTGACCTGACAATATTCCGGAAGCTTTTTATTATCGTATGTCATGTAGCTGTGTAAATTGCTGTGTTAGTCGATTTGCAGCGAGGCCAGTATTGTATCCTTTTTTCAAACTGATGTGATAATATTCCGGAAGCTTTTTATTATCGTATGTCATGTAGTTGTGTAAATTGGTGTGTCAGTCGATTTGCCGCGAGTAAAATTCACAAAGTGTGTAATGACCAATGTTTAACGATAGCGGGCAAAACGATATTGGAATGATAAATTTTCTATCGACATATTAACACCGCAATATAAACTGATAATTTATTTTAGGTTTTTATATGATACCGAATAAAGTGATTTTGGCTCAAACTATACACAACAATGCGTAAAAACCACAAAACTTATGCAACAAAAATGGAAAAGTTTCTTTATCGGTGTAATCCAAAAGTGCGGACGCACCCTACAGACGAAACGTAGCAGAGTCCAAAACGCAATGATCATTAATCATCAAACATGACCACAGACGGTGTTGACGAATAGCGTCTGCAAAGACATCTGAACATACTATGATTTGAAGTGAAAAACCCCCTGCAGAATGGAAATAATAGATAGTAAAACCAACTTAGTTCACATAAGGATTTGAACTTGCTTGTTAAAACAGGTTATCTTTAATGTTGAATGCAAAAATTGAAAACTATACTTGACGCGAGTTACGCTATAGCCTGCGTATGGTGTCCGTAATATCATATTTATACATTGATATATGCTATATTGTATACAATATATATATTGCTTAATGATTAATGTTGTTATGGCACTATTTTTAAATTCCGCAGAGTCGAATGGCATAGCGGAATTTCCCTTAGTCTTGAATAGCAGGTCAGCCGCTGTTTTTGGCGGGCGATTCGACGACACTGGCAGAGACTATAAAGTAGATCAAGTTAATGCATAAACATTAAATATGCGTTAGAACGTCAACCATCTATAACTAGCTCTTGCGATTAGGATTAGTACAAAGCTCCTTTGGCATTAGGTATATATGGAGTGTGCGACAAAAGTCGAAAACAAAGTCACAGCCGGTCGGCTGTGATAACAAAGATGACAAAACCACAGTACTAAAACTTTATGCAGTTTAAGTTTTGATGAGGCTCCAAAGACGCACAATATGAACTATGAAAAAGAAGTAGCCGGAGGTGCCCAACAGCCAGAAATCCGGAAATGGCTGCAAATTTTAAGCATTTCGAATTTGATTTATTAGCTACACTGTGGAATAATGGCTGATTGCCTATAATTATACGAGTAAACCTAAAAATTTACTTCGCAATCATAGTAGTTTACACCTGTCTGCTCAGTTGATTGGCCTCAACGTAAACAAATACCAGAATCGAAACATCTTTAATCAGCATATGACTCTTAATAAGGGTTCAAAAACACCCCATGGTAATATCCTAATCCTAAATATATGCTTTTCTGCTTCAATCTTTTGTCACAGATAATACTAGAACGTGGATCAACGCATCAGCGTGCAGCGAGCGGTATCACTGCGAGCAAGAGACATTTATAGTCACACATACGCTTTTCACTCATCAACTCATTATATTTGCCAGCCTCCAAAACCTTTATATTCGCAGATTCAACTAATTACAATAGATTGAAATCCATGAATAATCCATAGATCAAAATGAGGTCCCAGGGCATACAGTTTCATGCCAAAAAGTGTATATTAATCACAGGTACAGTCAAATCATTTCATCGCTGTCAGTATCCTCGGAAACATTGAATAACCACAAATAGCAATAAATTATAACATTACATTGAAAATCACGAAATCATGTTTCGCTCAAAGTGGGGAGCATATGGGATAAAGTACCTTTCCAAAAAATATATACGAGCACAAATACACTCAAATAAATAACTTCACCGTTTCAATGAGGTCTCAGGGCATACAGTTTCGTGCCAAAAAGTGTATACTAATCACAGGTACAGTCAAATCACTTCATCGCTGTCAGTATCCTCGGATACATTGAATGACCCAAATAGCAACAAATTATAACATTACGTTGAAAATCACGAAATCATGTTTCGCTCAAAGTGTCGAGCAAAAGGGGTAAAGTACCTTTCGAAAAAATCTATACGGGCACAGATACACTCAAATAAATAACCTCATCGTTTCAGCGATTCCGAAAACCATTACAACAACAAATGCAACAAATTATAACATTATGTTGAAAATCACAGACTTATACTGACTCAACAGGTGTCTCATAGGATGTAGTATAATTCCAAAAATTCTACATCGGTCACAGTTACAGGCTAATAAATCACTTAATCGTATTCAGCATCTCCGAAATTCCTTAAAATCACAAATACAACATATGTAACATTAGGTTGAAAATCACGGAATCATGCATGGCTAAGGGGTGTCGCATAGGATACAGCACTATTCTAAAAAGTTTACGTCGGTCACAAATACACTTGACTTGACTTGACTAGGCTATTCACCACGGTGGGGTACGCCTCTCAGGGTTCGGGGTTACAGCTTCGCATGTGGCGCCCAATGTTCGTCGCGGCTTGCATCAATTCGCAGTGTGGGCATGGTTTCCTCCTCTTTTTGTACTGGCGATTGGGGATACCGCCGGCCCTTGCCCCGGTTGTAGTGTTGGGGGTTGTAGTGGTGTTCGGCCCTCCCTTCGGGATTTATCCGCACACATTCTGCGATGCCTCGCAGCGTTCGACTTCCAGATCTCCGCATTGCAAGTCGGGCATATCACTTTGTCTCTCGATGTTGTTGCCCTTGTTGCCCGGCAGGCCTTTGCGTGGTTCTTCAGATTAGCCTGTTGTGGTAAGGACTCCCCACACTTGCTGCATCTGTGGGGACCGATGCCTCTCGCCGTTCGGTGCATCCTTTTGACGTGGATAGCGAGTTCGGCCTTTGACTTGCAGTTTTCCGCAATTTGGCCATTCGCATGGCCACCCGGTTTCGCTCGATTTCGCGGTTGCCACGAGCTTCGCGGAGTCCCGGCGGCACCGTTACCGAGGTTCCACCGTCCTTCTTCCCATGCTCGGACGTGCAGCATCCGCCCGCGTATCATGGCTCTCCAACGTTTCCTGTCCCGTGCCAGGTTGTCCATCAAGTCCGCATCGATATCTGCCTCTTTCAGCAGTCGCCGCCAGTATGACGTAGTGTTTCTATACCTTGTTCTGACATGCGGCATGTCTTCCAGTAGTGGGCTCCATCCCAGGACGACTCTCTTCGTCGGTCTGTCGTTGTCCATCCGCAATATGTGACCGATCCTCTGTAGCACCCGCTCCTCAATCTTCTTCCACACTGAGTCCACCTGCAGCTCCGATCGGACGTCCCACATTTTTTTCCCTCATGTTCCATTTGCTTTAGTGGCGGCCCTCCTTTATTGCTCCAGATGTGACGGTAGGCTTTGTCCATCACCGACGGCATCTTCTTTATCTCACCGATGTGCTAGACCCTCGTGTGACAGTCGAACAGCATTGTGCAGATACACTCAAATAAATCACTTCTTCATCGTCAGCATCTTCTAAAACCTTTGTAATAGCAGAAGCAACCAAATATAACATTATTGTTGAAATCACGAAATAAATCATAGATTTGGGGATGCTGTGCCTGGGGCATACAGGGCCATTTTGAAAAAGGTAAGTCGATCACAGATACGTTTAAATGAATAACGCCATCATTTCCAGCATTTTTGAAACCTATTACAATAACCTATGCAACAAAATATGACCTTACATTGACGTTACCGTTACAATAAAATTACAAAAAGGGAACAGCTATCACAGATACAGTCACATAAATCACTCTATTTTTTAGCGACCTTGAAAAATTTTTCAACCATATAACGCTAATAACATTCATTTTAAAAATATGATATATAATGGGTTAAAACGGGTTCTTCTGGGACCCATTTTGTGCTCCTATCTCCTTATCCACGAGTATGACAAAAGTGTTGGTCGTCAAAGTTATAGATCAAAGCAACATAAAAGATATGCAGCATTTCTTGATACGACGCTTGCGTTTTGAGATATAACTAAAAATCATTTTGCATCGGTCGCAAAACTTCATAAGGTACCTTCTTTAAAAGGAGATCACCATACCCAATGGTTGGGTTACATAGATGGAACCTAGAACCTATTTGAAGAGACGGACTATCTATAATCTACCATCCATATGCAAAAGTCCCTATGAAAATATCTTAATTCGTTCCTGAGACATTTGGAAAAAGCTGCCCGGAGGGACGGGCGAACAGACGGCCGGACATGGTAACATTTATTAGTGCACATATAAATAAATGCTTGCGCGCTTCGCTGGCTGCGCATGTGTAACTAATAGTCGCCAGAATGTCTTGAAACCGCCCGGCCGTAATATCGTCTTTAAAGTAAAAAACGGAAACTTTCGACTACTCCGAGCCTCCGGAAAACGGAAATTGAATTACTGCCGAGCCAGCTCCAAGAAATGCGAGCTCACTTGTGAGCCCTCTGTGTTCGAAGAGGCGCTGTCTAAGACCTGTATCTCTTGTTCCATAGAATGGAAGTTGCTTTGATAGAATATGATCAAAAAACTTCCTTCAAGGTATATATAAAATACATACTCATGTAAGGACTAAACTCATTCCTAGTGTAGTCAGACAAAGTAACAAAGCATCCCAATTCGAAGACTCGGAAAACAAGGAATGCAGGTTTTTAATCATTCCCTAGATAGGTTACTTAGTGTAAGTTTAGCGATGTACCTGTAAGTCGATTATAGTAGAGAGCAGCAAGGTTCTTAATTGGCAATTTTCTTTTCAGAGTAGCCGTTTTCAAATATGAGACGAAGTTTAAAAAACTCCAAAAAGTGAAATTATTAATTTTTTGATCAAGTGAACATACTGTTTGTTAGGGGCGAAGGATGAGCCTATACATTTGTTTAACCCGTTATGCGTGTTGATTTAAGTGTTTGAAAATTTTATTCGGCGAGCCATTAACCTCGACGGATGCCACAGGTGGCTCAAATTTTTAATCTTGGCAATAAAGAATGGTTAAATATTGGTTATTTTTTCAATTAAGCGCAGAGGGCCATCAAAGTATTCGGTGTAGCTGCATATGATCAATGCAGTTGTATTTGAGTACGACATGACAAATACAATACATGATACGATGTACAATGAGACAACATGTGGCTTCATTATAATTGTGTTAAACGTAGTTTTTTTTGTAAATTTCGAAAGTTTTAGTCTCATCGCCTTTTTAAGAAGCAAAAAAGGCCGATACAAATTTATCGTGTGCTGAAAATGGTCTAGTTTGCCCAAATGTATTCCTGGCGTATATATGCCTTTCTGTCAGTTCAAAGACGGCTTTGGAAGCGTTATTTGGAACCTCGAAATGGTAACTGAGCGCAGATTTGCCGGATTCAAAAGTTTCCCTTGATGCGCTATCAACTGCTTTTGGATATCATTTCGTTTTCCGAAATTACGTTCAAGGACCTGAGTTTGATTTCGAATTTTTTTGCGTTTGCTTTTGGTTTAGTTCATGGTTGCTAACTCTTTGTGTTTCTTAATGCGTTATAACACAGTGATGGCGAAACCTGAGCCCAGAATATTCTAAAGACGTAGATCATACATGCTAACACTACGAGGTCCCAGGAGGGTAGCCGCATTAGGCGGGAGCGGTGTCGTCTAAGGGAGGGGCCTGGGCAGAGACCCTCGGGGTGGGAAGTCTTCGGGAGCGGGATTCTAAAAACGTTTGACGACCTACAGTAAAACGACCCATTTTTGTCGATGAAACAATCGTTTTTGGCAATTTTCATCCCATTTTTATCAAATTTTGCTGTAATTTTTTTCATGGGGGATGTGGACGGAGAATCAGAAAAGAGCAGGGGTAACCTCAAGGGGAAGACAACTTCCTGAACCCACATATTGTAGATGGTCGTGTGATTTATCGGAATAGAACAATTCATGGTTGAAATTATTGAAGAAAACGAGGTAGGTTTGATATTTCGCTTTTTGCCATAAGGTAAAAAAGACCTATTTAACAATAATTGTTGAAGATAACGAGAACTGACAGTCTGTTGTACAGTTTATTGTGATGTTCAGCGGGTAACGAAGCTGCACGATTGTATAACAACTTAAATTAACGCTATGCTTACCATACTTGGAAAGTCGTTATATTTTAAGATTACGGTGCCAATGGTTGAGCCAACATCATTATAATATCTGTTGAACCCAGCAAGGTTGTTGCTAAGCTGCTATTTTCACAGAATATACGTCTTTTGTCACCATAGATAAATTTAGAATTTCAGCTTTATATATTTGTAAA
Source organism: Trileptium ribeirensis (assembly GCA_030248225.1). NCBI lineage: Eukaryota > Metazoa > Nematoda > Enoplea > Enoplida > Thoracostomopsidae > Trileptium > Trileptium ribeirensis. The sequence goes on from JASANE010029670.1 coordinate 23,600, forward strand.
CGCTCCAGCAAACCCATCAGGTAGCTGGCTGTGGCTACAACAAGCTGTGGCTTTTAGACTGTGAAGGTGTACATTTCATTAGTCGGAATTTAGTATGTTGCATGACTAACACACTAATGTCCACTGCTACCAATTAGCAACATAGCACATTAGGAATCGTTATGTTAACCATAGTTAGACCTACGGTGCATTTCCACTCCTGCGTTGCTGTTCGGTACTTGTGCGAAGATGCCAGAAACTGGAAGACAGCTACTGAATAGCTCAACGACCTGTTTACAATGCTTGCAACCATGGAATCCGAATTCGATTCATAGAGATGACTCCAGTTTGTCAAAAGCTAAATGATATAACTATATAAACATTAATTCGTGCGTTAAACGGTTAAGCGTTAATGCATCATTTACAATAAGATGCGTGCGCATGGTCCTAATTATGTCACGCGATGAAATAGGCTAAATACTATGTCACGCATACAGTCCAGCTCGACTATTAAAATTTTGAATAGCCTAGCTAGGCTATGCATTTGTCATCGAGTGCTTTAGTCACGAGGCGTTCAGTTGAGTCCTATAACTTAAGCCAGAGACTATTTACTCCGCGAACATTACGTTTTACCATACGTATCTAAATAATGCCCCAAAAGCGGCATACAGCTTATAACGTTAATTGTATATATTATGTGAAAATAATATAGAACAAACTGCTATTACACTAAGCACAATACTAAATAAAATTTATCAATTGGCAGTTCAGCCGGGCGCTCCGTTCGTCACGCAGAACCTAGCTAAACTTCCTGTTTGTCACCTTAAGACTTGCTCAGCTGTAAAAATGTACCATAATAGTCCAGCTAAGCTATAGTTCACCAGAACTATTTGAGTTGGACGCGTGGCATAATTTGGCCCTGGCGAACGCATCGTATCGTAAATGATGCATAACGCCATAATTTGCTTATATTTGAATCCTAAATGTGTACTTGACAAATTGATTAAAATTCATTGTCGTGTATTCGTAATTTCTAAACTGACGATTCAAAGCTGCCTAGACATACTTGTCAAATACTTGTTAATGTTGTCAAAATATATGTCTTGAATATGAGGTCATATTTACACCAGCAAGCATGGTTCTGATCAGCACGGGGTTCCCAACGACCATTGCTAATGTAACTACATATAAGTAATGAATTAATTAATTTTTCGTCGATTCAAGAAATAATGTGATTCCGAAATTGTATTAAGCATTTCATGCCCAACTCTGGCAATTGGCATTAGCGCATGTTACGCGTAGTGTAAACTAAGTATGTCGTGATGCGTATGTTTGTACCACGCGCATTGTTATTCACTCACTTTGTGAGGTTCCTTAATGAACCGAGCAACAGCTCCAAGACAGCTCCATGGTTTGCGTACACCGTCCTCACGCATGCGATCGGGCTTAGTTCCACGGTGCTGCCTTGAGTATATCAAACATTGGGCGTTAAAAGCTTAACTAAAATATTAGTTAACTTCACTAACCCTTTCATGTCCAACTCTGCCAAGTAGTATTAGCGCATGTTGCAACACGCTGTGTAAACTAAGTATGTCGCGTTGCGTATGTTTGCACGTGCGTTGTTATTCTCTTTTGCGTGGTTCCTTAGGTGACCGACCAACAGCTTCAAGACAGCTTTGTGGTTTCCGCACACAGTCCTCGGACATGCGATCGGGTTTCGTTCCGCGGCGCGGGTTTGAGTTTGTCAAACGTTGTACAATAAACACACTAGCTTGGGCGGTCAAGGCTTAACTAAAATTTAGTTAGCCGCTTCACTAACTCTTTCATACCCTACTCTGCCAATTAGGATTAGCTCATGTTGCAACACATTGTGTAAACTAAGTATATTGCGTTGTGTATATTTGCACATGCGTTGTTATTCGCTCACTTTGTGAGGTTCCTTAATGGACCTAGTAACAGCTTCAATACAGCTCACTGGGTTGCGTACACCGTCCTCACACATGCGATCGCGGTTCGTTCCATGGCGCTGTCTTCAATGTATCAAACATTGTACAGTAAACACACTATCTCGGGCGTTCAAGGCATTACCAAGATTAGTTTGTCGCTTCACTAACCCTTACATGCACAACTCTGGCAATTAGCATTAGCACATATTGCAACACATTGTCTAAACTAAGTTTGTCGTGTTACGTATGTCTGCACGCGCGTTGTTATTCCCCTTTGTGAAATTCCTTAAGGAACCAAGCAATAGCTCCAAAACAGCTTAGTGGTTTGCGTACACCGTCCCCACACATTTTTCTTCCGCGGCGCGGACATGTGTTTGTCAATCATTGTACAGTACACAGACTAGGTCGGGCGTTAAAAGTTTAGCCAAAAGATAAGTTAGTTGCTTCACTAATCCTTGCATGCCCAACTCTGTCAAGTAGCATTAGCGCGTGTTGCAACACGCTGTGTAAACTAAGCAGGTATGTTGCGTTGTGTATGCTTGTACGCGGGTTGTTATTACTTCACTTTGTGAGATTCCTTAAGGAACCGACCAACAGCTGCAAGGTAGTTCAGTTGTTTGCTTACGCCGTTCTTCCGCATGCAATCGGGTGTCGTTCCACGGCGCAGCCTTGAGTATTGTCAAACATTGTACAATACCCACACTAGCTCGGGCGTTAAAGGCTGAACCAAAAGTTAGTTAGTCGCTTCACTAACCCTTTCATGCCAATTCTGTCGAGCAGCATTAGCGCATTTTGGAACACGTTGTGAAAACTAAATATGTTGCCGTGTGTATGTTTGCAGGCAGGTTGTTATTCGTTCACTTTGTTAGGTTCCTTAAGGGAACGACCAACAGCTCTAACGAAGTTCAGTGGTTTGCTTACACCGTTCCCACGCATGGGATCGGGGTTCGTTCTGAGTTTGTCAAACATTGTACAGTAAACACACTAGCTCTGGTGTGAAAGGCTTAACCAAAAATTAGTTAGTCGCTTAATCCCGTTCATGCCCAACTGTGCCAAGTATATACCATTAAGGCATGTTGTAACACGCGGTGTAAACTAAGTATGTTGCGTTGTGTATGTTTGTACGCGGGTTGTTATTCGGTCACATTGTGTGGTTACTTAAGGGACCGAGCAACAGCTCTAAGGTAGTTCTATGGTTTGCTTACATCGTTCTCATGCATGCGATCGGGTTCGTTCCGCGGCGCGAACTTGATTTTGTCAAACAATGTACAGTGCACTCACTAGCTCGGGCGTTAAAGGCTTAACCAAAAGATTAGTTAGTCGCTTCACTAATCCTTTCATGCTCAACTCTGCCAAGCAGCATTAGCGCATGTTGCAACATGCTGTCAAAACTAAGTATGTTGCGTTGTGCATGTTTGTACGGGGGTTGTTATTCGCTCACATTGTGAGGTTGCTTAAGGGAACGATCAACAGCTCCAACGTTGTTCAGTGGTTTGCGTACGCCGTTCTCACGCATGGGATCGGGCTTCGTTCCGCGGCGCGGGCTTGAGTTTGACAAACATTGTACAGTACCCTCACTAGCTCGGGCGTTAAAAGCTTAACGAAAAGATTAGTTAGTCGCTTCACTAACCCTTTCACGCACAACTCTGCCAAGTAGCATTAGCGCATGTTGCTGCTGTGTAAACGAAGTATGTTGCGTTGTGTATGTTTGTACGGGGGTTGTTATTCGCTCACATTGTGAGGTTCTTTAAGGGATCGCGCAACGGTTCCAAGACAGTTCAGTGGTTTGCGTACACCGTCCTCAAGCATGCGATCGGATTTTGTTCCACAGCGCGGGCGTGAGCGTGTCGAACGTTGTACAGCACACACATTAGCTCGGGCGTTAAAGGCTTAACCAAAAATTAGTTAGTCGCTTCACTAACCCTTTCATGGCCAATTCTGCCAAGTAGCATTAGCGCATGTTGGAACAGATTGTGCAAACTAAGTATGTTGTGTTAAGTATGTTTGCACGTGAGTTGTTATTCGCTCACATTGTAAGGTTTCCTTAAGGAACCGAGCAACAGCTCCAAGACAACTCAATGTTGGTAGGCATCTATATTACTTATTAAGGTTATAAACTGTGACACATTGCTGTAGGAATTGTCTTTTACAGCTTGCCATAAGAGACTTTTGTCTCTTACAAATGCCCGAAACAGACACAAATCGTATAACAGTGAACTAAAACAGATATAAATCTCTTTCACTTAGCCGTAACAGATTTTTGTCTGTTTCGGCTAGCTGCAAGAAACTATTGTCTTTTATAACCAGCTATAACAGACAAATGTCTCTTACAGGTATCCGTAAGGTGTTGAAGTCTCTTACGGTTGACTTTAAGAGACTTTTGTCTTTAATAGCAATGCATTACAAATTAAAATCTGTTATAACTGTCCTTAAGATATTTTTATCTCGTATGGCCAGTCGTTAAACACTTTTATTTCTTGACGGCAGCTCTAAAAGACAAAAATCTCTTACAGACGGCTGTAAGAGACTAAAATATCTTACAGTTGTCTGTAACAGATTAAAATATCTTACAGTTGACTATAAGAGACAAAAGTGCGTTATAGCTATCTATATGAAACTAAAATATTATACAGCCAGCCTTACAAGATTTTTGTCTCTTACAGATGGCCATTTTTGCATGCATTTTTCTGTGAAAGCTGCAATAGGGCTATCTGGAAAACACTTTAAAGCAACCAATTTGTACAATTTTTATTAATGAGGTATCTTAAAGTTTCAGGGTTAAAACCAAGGCTCTGCATTCTTACGTACAAGTCGTTACTCGGTGTGCCAAAATATTTTATATATTTTACAATCCTTCCTTCGCTTCGCACTTCAAATTAAACGTTTAATATGTATTTAGGTGGCTTACCTACGATTGTATGTTATATGCATTACAGCCGTTTATAAAAGCTACGCAGACATTTTAATGTTTTCTTTTGATTCAGACTACATGCCCGCTTCGCGGATTTGGATTAAACTGTGACGCTTTTGTGATGCAGCAATGAGTCAGTGAAGTCACAGCTAAAAGGAATATACTACCGGCTTATTTTAAATGCTCTAATTTTTGTTCAACACACGTTTTGTCAAGTACTTCTGTTATTCCCACTGGCATACGTGACAAACAGGCCCGTCGCCAGACCGATCCTGCAGGAGGGCGGTACATTTTCCAGGGGGGTGCACCCAAATATTGCAGAAGACTTTAAATATCTCGTTTTGTCCTTTGGCCCAACTACTAATCTAAATCTAAAAATCTGTCTGACGACGGATCTGCGCCCACGATAGATTGATAGAACCAACACTGGTCATCGAACCGCCGCGAATTGGATGACCTCCGCGATGGAGCGAACGTAGTACCGGTTCTTTTCGAGAACACTTGCCCCAACGAATGTAGATACCGATGTACCGGACGAAATGCGATGTTTGTGCTCCCCCATGCGGCCTTTGCATTGATATGTGCGACGCTGCTTTCATGAAGACAAAGTCCTTTGGTTTTGCCTCCAAAGGCCTGCTTTCATGCCCGAAACCCATATGTTGTGAACGCCATCTCCTTTTCTGTGCTGTGGCGCATTCCAAAACGTCGACAAGGATAGCAAAAGGCAGCATCTCGCTCGATCGAATACTCCAACCATGGACATTTTGCAAACCAATCGCTGCGGAAGCATCGGGCTTGCGCATTTTTTGGATAGGACTGTCGTTTTGGCTGTCTTATTTCAACGCCGCAAATGTTATTAGGAAGCCCGAGGCTCGTCGGGCTATCGCCGCTGCTAGATGCCGTAGATTTCCGCGACACAAACTTATCCATATGCAGACTAATTACTAATCACTGTACTATCTAATACTGTACTTATCTAGTTACTGTACTAATCACAAGGCCTGAAATACAACACAAAATATATATATATACCGATATATATAAAATGTGCCAGTTTGGGAAGCGGAGGGAAGGGCGAAACATTTCGCAGGGGGGGGGCGCCCCCTGGCCCTTCTTAGCGACGGGCTGGGTGACAAAAGGAATAAATGTTGCGGTATATCTGAAAATCATCGCTAAGATGACACATTTCATATTTTGAGACCAGAGAAGTTTGAATTTTTCGATGTAGTTATGTACTTTCATCTACCGCACACTTTATTTGTTTTCATAGTGTAAATCTGCTGTTTTTACCAACAAAATTGGAAATTTGATACATTTTAAGAAAATGAACATTTATTTGGTAGCGAGGGTGACCGGAAAATCAATGTGATACGAAAGGATAAATTATAGCAAATGAAATGATCTGATAACTTATGATCAAATAATAAAATGCCAACTTCTTGTGTTAGACAGCAGAGTCTTTTTATGTCAAACCAAGGCATGTGTCGCAATTAATGTACTTTTCGCTTGATATACTCAAAGAACAATATTTTAAGCAGTGTTTCTACAATTCAATCGCAAAATGCATTCAAATTATAGCAATCATTTCGTTAATACATTGCTCTTGATGATATTTTCATATAAACATTAAATATCAACTTATATACATAAGTATCATTTGTATACGATACGATCAAAATCAATTGTAAACTAATTTTCAGGCAATTTCAAAGTATGCGGAAATAAAATCCTTTGGTAGTATGTTACACATTAAACAAACAACCTCCTATTATTAGCGTATTGGTTAATTCAATTTGTATATACTGCCTAATATGGATGTTTAGTTATGTAATAAATATATATAACAGCAACATCGCTTGATTCAAGTATTCAATCAAAATCACGAACGTGAACTGCGTGCTACATAAATATTTTATGTCAGTATTATGTGAGTCTATTTGATTAACGATGGCCGCCGTCTAGAGCTATTTTGCTTATAGATGCGACGCTTCATAGTATAGATCACTTGATGCGTAAACTGGTTATGCTAATAGTGCATTAGACACAGATGCCTAAACCTAGATATTTTGCAGGGGAGTTGGACTAGGACCGAGACCGAGATTAGTTAAGCTACGTCGCATAGGTGTTTATGCGAGTTATTCTTGCTGTGGGTAGGTCCCCCACTCGCGTCAACTTACGATTAGCGACCCCCTCGCAATTTGAGAAAGATGTGGCAAAAATTAGCCCAATTTAACAAAAATCAGGGTAAATTAGCAGAAAGCTGGAATATGAGGCACTGTTTTGGCAAAAGTTTGGGGTGTTCATGTATACGACGAAACCCGTACCGAAGTTTTGGATGATCCTGACACCCAAGACCCCAACTTTGTTGTTTCCCCAGCCTATTTTAATAATGTGGTTTTCAAAAAACAACTCTCTTCAATGTAAACGTAGGATAATTTAAACATTAAGGTCAGTCTCTTTTGTAGTGTAACGCTTTTTTTAGAGATTTCATAGCTTATCTTGTGGTGCCGCCATGAATCACTCGGAATTTGAATTTATTTCTGAATTTCCTGTGTATGAAGCTTTTAAGGATTTGAGGTAAACTAGACGATAAGCGTATGCTGCAAAATGATGTAAATTTTTGCTTCCATCATACGAGAAGCTCGAAATTTAGCTCTTTTTTGGAGCTAAACTCTACACTAGTCTTTCATATTATTTATACAGCAGCTAGCCATAGCACAGCGTGCATGAAGTTACTTAGCGTAGAAGAAAAATCGAACAAGCTAAGAATTATAATGTTAGAAGTATAGCAAAACTTTCGCCAATTGCTTCACTAACCCATTAATGGCGACTGGTGTCACATGACGCCAGCCAACGCTGTACCGAGTTGTGTTAACTGAGTCTATCGTATGAAAGTTAGTTTGGACGTGCGTTATTATTCGCGCACTTTGCGCCATTTCTTGAGGAGCCGATAAACCTTGGATCACGGATTCGAGTCAGAATAGACAAATGATACGATAAACATAGATAAACAGTGTCGTCACAGACCAGCGTTGTTGATGGGAATGGTTTTTGGATCCACTCTGATCACTGTATACGGCATTTTGTAACGACGCTCGTTGCTGTTGAGCGTCGTTTCGCCCCAAATCCAGACTAACTTTGCCGTTGCCAAATGTGCGGCTTGACTGCATGCATTTACGATCACACAGTATCATGGCATCAACTTTTTCGTCGAAAATCTTCGGTACAATGTTCGTATCTAGTTAATCGTGGCTGTTTAGCGTAGTCGTGCAAATTACGATAATCTAGCGTAAGCTGTGTCGAAGATAATCCTGACTCATTCATGGTGCTTCGGACGCCGAGAATAGGAGATTATGTACCCATTTGCGGACCACGCGGCGCACGCGTAAGGCATTCTTCAGCTACGGTTGAAACGTTCGATAGCGAAATTTGACTGCGGATGATACGCCGTTGTACGTTGCCGTTTATACCTCACTTAGCATTAGATCGTGCCAGGAGGCAGATGCGAATTACGCTATGCTGTCTGGGACAATGACCTGAGTAACTCCAGAACACGATACAGCTACGTTGTCAGGCTCAGAAATATCACTAACGGGCAAGAGTTCGAGCCACGAGAACAGCGGTCGATCATTGTTGCATATTGCTTGCCCTCGCTCGGCAGCAGTGGACTAACGATGTCTACGTAGTCGTCTAATGAATCCCAGTGACGCTGATTCGGAAGACGTTTAAAAATGTTGATCATCGAGCGATCATCTGCGATTTTATCGATCTTCGGCGTCTTTTGAACTTCTGCAACAATCTTGCGCGAAAGGCAGTCGGCGGCGATGTTTTCTGCACCGGAGACATGCCCAACCGTAACGTTGAATTTCGTGATATACGGTGGCCATCCGCGCTGTTGATGGCTGTGATTCTTCATGTTGAAATAACAGACCAGTGGCTTTGTTCTGTCTATAGAGCCACTAGATGACCGATGAGCCAGTCTAGGTATTTGAGGCTCAGGAAGCAACTGCAAGCAATTCACGACCGAAAGCCGACTTCTTTCGTTCGCTGTCGCTGAACTTCCGGTATAGGAAAGCGATAGGATGTAGCTTGCCGCTTAGAATCTGATGTAGAACTGTACAAGCGGGCTGGTTATATGTGTCGGCATCGGGATAATTTGAGCACCATATTACGAATAACCGAGCATTGGACGTTTGGTGATCTTTGGCGAGTGTGGAATGAAGTTTCGGCGTCGTTGGATAATTCTATTGTCACTAAATTTGAGGCATGCAATCTTTTGCGCAATTTCGCCATTTTACTCAAGTCGGTGAGCTGTGCAGCGATTCGAGAATATTCTTCGATGAATAAGCTTTGAGGAATCGTGACATCTCGTTGCGAGTCGTCGGGTGCGGGAATCAGTTTATTTGCACTGCGAGGTTCCTTAACGCATTAGTAAATAGTTACTACATACCGCATTAGTTTTCGAATCCTACTTGTTAAATATACCACGAGGTTTCCATTTCCGTATTCTGCTCTACTTTCCTACACGTCACACAGTAAATGCAGCACAGATTAAGTCTAGTATGAAAGGGCATGTAAGGTATCGCTGCAAGGTTTGCCCATAAATCAAATTTGTTAAGGGGAATTAAGATTTGGTATGTAGCATGTATTGGTGCATTATAGACATGCGTCAGTCTTAGATAGAACAGTTGAGCTATCCCGATCTATTGAATCTTTTTAAATTTCGAGCACAAGCTTTAACTCTGGTGAAGACTACGTGGGTGAGTGTACCGTTGTGCAGATATAACCTGGTTGCAACGGCAGTTGCGTGTTCATCCAGAATATTGCTACACGTGCCACAACTGAGGCTCGTTTTGCTTACTGTGCAAACTGCAATATCGCCAATGCATTACCTAAATGGATGTCACTTGCGTGATACTTTTATAAATCCCTTAAAACATTTTCTGCCATCATTTGTTTTTATGCTAGGATAGTGCTATTCATTTTATGACTGAATTTCGAAAACGGTGATGTGATGCAATGAATTTTAAACCGCTTTTTCAAGCTTATATATCATTATTTTTATTTTATTTCAGGTTCGATCGGCGACTGCCGCTATGTTTCTTCATCGGTGCATTTTTGATGCTAACTCTTATGATGTCAGGAGAAATTCTGGATGGAGCTTTCAAAGTTTATAAATTCACAACGAGTGGAATTAAAATGGCTCTGTACAATTCGTCAGAAAATATATATAAGTTTAGTTCAACGCATTCACGATATAAAGTGTTTGGTGCAATAGATTTCAATAACATTTCATTGTATGATGGTTCGTCCGTGCCGTTCGTCAGCCCTGCGTCTACTTCTACTAGCATGGCTTTTAGTGCTACATCAGCTACTACCACTGCAACTACCGTGTCCACTCTATTTATCGCAAGTGCACCAAGTGCCACGTCGAATTCAGCAACTACGACGACTACTGCCACTGCAACTACCGCGTCCACTGTATTTATTGCAACTGCAGCAAGTGCCACGTCGAATTCCGCAACTGATACCACTACTAGCACTGCTACTCTTGCTACTACCACATATATTTCCCCTGTAATTATTAGTACCATATCAGTTTCTGCTATTACTGCGAGTACAACTACAACTATAACGAGCAGTAGTAGCACTAGCATGACCCCTACTACCGTACTCAGTACTGTCGTTAGCACCCCATCTACAATTTTTTCAACTAGTACTACATATCCTGATCAACCGTACCTTGTGGGAACTCCTATTGGACGTCTTGGTAAGATCAGTACTTTTAGCTTTAGAAATGTAAACACCGTTGGATTTACAAAGTAGGTAATTACATCCATTAATTATACATCATAATTTAATAGTTCTTAATTCATAGCTACTATGTCCGTAAGGTAGCTACACCTTTCGCCACGTATCTCCGTAAATTGTGCTTGAACTCACAAGATGCGTGCAAATATGTGGTAAAACTTAAAGCGATTTCAATTAAGGTTCTCCATTTAAAATAAGTTCGTTTTAAATTGATTTCCAGAAAAACTAAATAAAATTTGTTCATTTTAAAGTGAAATTTAAAAATCGGATTTGTAGTGTGTATATTAAAATCCGATTGTTGTTAAACCTATGTTATCTTTTAAATGTAATTTATGTGAACGGCTAATTATATAGTTACTTTGATCTTTGTACTGTGGTAAGAGTAGTATTTAGTACAAATCTATGCTATATTTATGTATGATGCTTTTAAAAATAGTGCATTTGACTCCAATGTTCCAGCTTAACAAGCAGTGATTAAAAATGTTAGTCTGATTAACGATTTTAACCTAAAATAATTTAGAATCCTGGTATTACCGTCTGTACCATAACAGGAAAATCCGATTTATGCATATTTTAGCAAGGCAGGACATAGTATAAAACATTTATGCAGGCATCACATAACGAGAATAATTCTATGCACTATGCATGAGTCCACTTTACGTGCGTATACCTGGGTTGTTCCTTTGTCTAGTGAGTTCACGATCGTAAAAGCGATGAACATGATCAAATCACGATATCCATTATGTACGCTTACACGATTTGCGTTGCAGCAACGGGTAGGAACTGTTCGCGGTCAATATTTTGCGACTTAGCAACGCATTTTGCTGACCACGTACAAGTGAAAACACGATTACAAATTGCTATAATGCGGCGTTCATGTTATAACGTCCCCTACGTTTGGAACTTTTTACCTCCTGTGGTTGCGACTATACCGTAACGACAGTAAGGGTCACACCTTCACTGAATAAAGATTTCTGAGGGTGTCCGAAACACCATCTAGATAACGCACTGAACATTACGGTATCAGCGACATCACCTAGCTACCCTTTTTTCGCGGAATGATGGTGTCACGGACACCATCTGTAGCTTATTTGTTGTAGAAAAACTATATTTAACTCATTTTGAAAATATACTGGAAAGAAACGAGTCGTTAATGAACTGGGGCAGTAAGCATAAATTTTTTAATGAGCCGAAGGGAGAATATGTACACTGCCAAGGAGTACAATCTGAACATGGTGAGCTATAATGAGACAGTTGACATGATTTGAGAAATGATTAAAGGGAATTTCTAACATCATATTGCGTAAAAAAACTATCGATTTTATCATAAGTTCGATTTATATTTCTCCGTAATATAATTTTGCAAAAATTTTAATGAAATATCTACGATAAAAGATGCAGGTGCGTAGTCCGAATTATGTCATACGTCCAAATACCGGAGTTATCTAAATGTTTTGTCGTTTGTCTTGTTAGAGCAAATTTGTACGAATGTAACACGATAATGCCTCCTTCTTTGTCGGACACAAGTGATCACAAGATTGCTACAAAATTGAAGGCAAAACTTGAACTTCCTAGCCACAAAAACTAGCGATGTCCATTGTCTGTATCCTGGTCGACCGATATATTAGTTTTAGATTCACATCTACATAGAAACTTAACATTAGAAAATCAGTATGCTCATGGAGTATCAGAGGGGTTACCACTTTATTGTCACACACCCCATAGATAGTCCAATCCCCAATCCCCGTCCGCTGACAGGTCGTCCAGCCCTCCGCCGACAGGTTGTGCAGCAATTTCCTGTTGGCGTGCTACCTCATAGGTGGCACCTAAGGCGCCGCACAACTACCCTTGTCCGACCAACTGACCCTACCTGGAAGGCCGAAGACTTCCTCCCCTGAGGACCCAGCTACACCCCTTGGACATGAGGCATATATGTGTAATACCGGAATTATCTAAATGTTTTGTCGTTGGTCTTGTTACAGCAAATTTGTATGAATGTAACATGATAATGCCTCCTTCTTGGTTGGCCCGGCTGATCACAAGACTGCTATAAAATTGAAGGCAAAACTGGAACTTCTTCCCCGCAAAAATTATCGATATCCGTTGTCTGCATCCTGGTCGACCGATATATTAGTTTTTGATTCACATCTATATAAAAACTTAACTTTAGAAAATCAGCATGTTCATGGGATGGTAGAGGGGTTACCACTTTATTGTCGCGCACCCCATAGATAGTCCAATTCCCCGTCCCCGTGCGCCGATAGGTTGTCCAGCAATCCCCTGATGGCGTGCTACATCATAGTTGGCGCCTAAGGCGCCGCACAACTACCCTTATCCGCCCAACTGACCCTATCTGGAAGGCCGAAGACTTCCTCTCTCTGAGGACCCAACTACGCTACTGGGACATCGGACATACATGTGTAACACCGGAACTATCTAAATGTTTTGAAGTAGGTCTTGTTACAGCAAATTTGTACGAATGTAATATGATAATGCCTCCTTCTTTGTCAGACCGAGTGATCACAAGACTACTATAAATTTGAAGACAAAACTTGAATTTTCAACACGCAAAAATTAGCGATATCCATTGTCTGCGTCATGGTCGACGGATATATTAGTTTTTGGTTCACATCTATATAGAAACTTAAGAAAATCTGTATGCTTATAGGGTGATAGAGCGGCTACGACTATATTGTCACACCCCCCAATAGATAGTTCAATACCCCACCCCGTCCGCCGACAGGTTGTCCAACTAAAATTGAAGGCAAAACTTGAACTTCCTACCCGCAAAAATTAGCGATATCCATTGTCTGCATCCTGGTCGACCATTATTATTAGTTTTCTATTCACCCTGGGGGTACCGGGTTTAAAGATCGCTTGACACTATTACTTTAAAAACCGTCCTCGAAATTCCTGAGTCCAATTCAGAATTTCGAGTAAAGACGTCTATATACAAACTTTTATATTGATTAGCTTTGAAATATTGGTTAATCCAATTCTAATTCCATTGGACATTTCAAGCGAAAATCTATATATCATACAACACGTATTTTCAAATTTAGATTTTTTACTGTTCTTGCCTTTTTATACTACTCTATTACAAATGAGAAATGCGATATCGTTTAATGTAGTAAACATGCAATCACTGTACAAAATCAATACAACTTTGGCTAGAGATGCTGTAAATATGAAAGCCGCTCAAATTACGTATTATTCAAATACATTTTAGTAAAATCACAGAACACACATTTAACCCTCCACGAACTGAGGGGGCTCTAGGAGTCCTTTTCTATAGTTTTTGTTTATCATTTTGCAACGATATAGACTAGACTGCATAATTAGTTTGTTATCAATGGCTATAGAGGACTGGTTTTTAAATCTTCCGTGTTGATTAACTACGTGAGGAATATGCCCAAGGCGTCCCAGAAAGCGCAGTCTGGTGAGGAGTAGCAAAATTGAAGCTGCCTGACTAAACGAATTACACAACCTCTATACAATTCATCCGACTGAACGGGTATAGTACACTCATGGTATATATGTAAAATGTGCGATAATGATATATGATTGCTGCCAGTGGGCGGACCATGTGTCATAAGGATAGAAATATAGAGCTCAAAACGTGTTACTTGCCATGCAGATAGGTGTATCTGCCAATGGCATTTTTATTATATAGTGTTTCGGACTGAATCACATTACATTTATTGGCATGATAAGGCCGGTTGATATGTAATTTTCGAGCCGCTGCGCCTAGTTTTAAAAATCAGCGTTCATCACGTTATACTGTGAAGCTATCAATATGGAGTACCGTTACTTTACAGCTACGTTTCTAGAACATAGATGTACAATATTCGTTGACCAAGGGAGGAACATCGTACCGGCATGAGGGTAAGACAGGCACACATTCAATAATTTTTCCGCCTCACAACGTTTTTCTCATAAGTTTACACACATTCACAATTCTCTCTTAGGTTTTGTAACTCTTCATAAATGCGTTTTTGTGTCTGGTGCGTGCAGGGGCATAGGTAGCATTAAATCAAATTGTTGTTATGGTTCCCTTTCTATTTGCAAAGACGGTTTCCTTCGACAGCATAAAGCGCGACACAACTCCTTAAGTCGATTCCATTAGCGGAACCAACGAACCGCATTAACCTACAAAAATATATTTATTTCGTAGTGTTAAAAAAGCATTACTATTATTGTGGTACATTGACTTAAATTAAAAATTAGCTAAAATATAAATAAAACGTTTATCCCGAACAGTGGAAATTACCTATTGCTGTTGATTGCCATGCAAGAAAATATCCAAGAAAAGATGGCAACCCGGCAGTAACCAAAGGAAAGAACAAAATAGATAAGCGTATTATAAACTTCTACTATATGTTGCACTGGGACCGGTATGTGTCAGTAAACCTACGGTGATTCCACACAGAAATGCTATTAATAATCCATATCGGATCGCAAAAGTTTGTTACGGAAAAAATGCTGAATTTCATTCGGATTTTCGCTAACCGACAATTTGCAAAATCAAATCCAAGTGATGGAAATTACGATCAGCGGCGTAAATTACGACGTTATAAACACATCGTTCTACAGCTAAGCTCTTGGTGTCTACGAACGAACCCCGGTTAATTCAAATTTGATAAATATTGGGTTTCGAAAATTTCACAAATTTTACTCAAATGTTTGCGTAAACAAAACAATAGATTTCATTCACAGTGCAGTGTCTTCGCGAACAGTTTTGTTTCGAATTTAAATTGAGCAAAAGCTGTTCCGTAACCATTTGTACGCGATATTACATAATAAAATGGGTGGTGGCCCACCTCAAGTTTACTCGCGCATTAGTTTTCGCCCTTTATAAGCTTTCTTGTGAAGTAAACATGAATTAAAGTGCGCTAAAAGTAGAGGTAAGACCAAGACTATTTGTAGGCCCGGCCCGCAGAGTTGAAGAGCAGGCTGGGCCCGGCTCGAAAGCCCGAAGTATGTTATGCACATTTACCTAGAAACATTATTTTATTGCCAATATATAGATATGTTAAAATGTCATTGTGTCTACTGTCCATGTTTCAGTATGATATAACAAATTCAAATGGTAGCATGATAGACAGAGTGCAATTTAATCTACGTCACACAAAGATGTAAACCCAACAAAACTATAGGGCCAATGCAGGCAATTATAACGCTTAGCGCCAACTCTCCATGTAGGAAAAACTGGAACCACACTTTTGTTACTCACCGTCAAATTATAAAACACTTGAAATTTTATAAACACCGCTAACACAACGCTACCAGTCATCATATCGCGCTGAGTATAGCTTCTCATCAATCGATTCTGTATTCACAAAACAGCATCACACTACAAATATTTTAAATCAGTTCAAATGCAACGACTGTGCAATACGTACTTAATATTACGAAAAGCATTTCAGCTGTGAAGTTTAAACCGCGTGCGTTAATTATAATTACGAAGATACAACAGAAACAAGTACACTGAGTTTGCACAGAGAAATGGTTACGCCCAGTTATTCTTTAAAAAAATTCTGTAGAACCTTAAATGTACAAGCCGCAAGCTATATCATTACCATGTCCTAAAGTAATAATTAAATTTACAACGATTTCGAACAATAGTTCTATTCTAACAATAGCTAATCCCATTGTAGTGTCACGGTAAGTTTACATAACACTCCATAGGAATATCATTGTTCGTTTCTGAGATATTAAAAAAAACTGGCTGAATGGGCGGACATACGTAGCAAAATTTTCAGTGCCATACGACTAAATGATTGCTCGCTTCGTAACAAGTGTGTGAAAAGAGCAGCTTAACACGTCGAGTTGTGCTTGCTAACCGTTACCCAGGAGCTCAATTTTTGAACCCGTACCCGGCCCGTGGGTACCCGTAACCGCGCATAGGTGTGACCAAAATTCGTGCTGATCCTGGTTTAAACTTGGGTATTATTGAAACGGAGGGATAATGTGTGAAAGTTCCACTGAGGGCGCTAGGAGTAAAAATAGTGAATTTTTTGCCTGTCTCTACTCACTGTAATTCATAATTTGTCTTATGTTAAATGGATCTCGACAATTTTTTGTTCAAAAAGAAAAATGGTGACGATGCCGTGACGATTAATGTTTTAGCCATTTTGTAGATTAACGGACAGTAGGATCAGATAAGAGCTATGTAATAGATAGACTAGATTTGATGTACATTTTCAGTAGTGTGCTGTTTACATAGAATTGAGGAAACCTTTTGCGTACGCTAAAGTCGACATGAATAGCTTGTTTGGTTCGAGCTCTGTGTACCAGCCACAGGCCAATTGGGAGCTGTTGCTAGCATGCTAAAGAGTCTTCGCAGCGAACAATCCATGACCGAAACTTCAATACCGAACAATAGGTGTTTTTGTAACGATTCACATATACGCAATAACTTTAGTCGTCTGTGCAATATGCATGTTTGTTTACACTGCAGTTATCTTCACTTTGTATCTTCTCAAATTTTTGAGGCCGGGTTTCGGGCTTTTTCGAAATCCGATGGCCCGGCCCAGCCGGAGAACTTTATCTCATGCCAGAAGCCCACCACGGGCCGAACGAACATGGTACAGTCCGCTAGTTCAAGCTGTCAGCCTCCCAAGACGTCACAATAAAATTGGGAATTTTGGGTCGATGAACCATGGTTGCGCCATACCCACGTACCATGAGACGATGGTTCGCGCAGAAAAATCGACACCGACAATGGGTTTTCCATGCCCGAAAACCCCTAAGTTAAACTTTTCAGCCGTCCGAAACGTCAGAACAAATTTTCAAACTTTGGGTCGAGAAACCACAGGGGCGCCATACCCCCGTACTTTAAACACCATAAATCCATAACCGGAGCCTTAACCGAGAACAAAAAGGTGCATCGGCATTTATCATTTTACTATGAAATAAAACCAACCAGAGAAAAAATTTGAAAGTTAAGATAAAAATAACCTTGGTTCCGTGAAGGGTACTAAAATGGGGTAAAAATAGGGCAACAAATCCACATTTTGACGCTTGAACCCGGAACCAGACCCCAAATCAAAAAACGAAATAGACTATGCCGGTTCGAATGAGTCTAAGATCATGAAAATCGATTAAGTCGTTCCAAAGTTATGGCCGATCACAAATAGTCACACAAAGACGGAATTTAAAAGACTTCACTCCTACAATACACAATGTCCACTACGTTTCACTACGTTCTGACAAATATTGTTCTCAAACTATTATTTGGGTAAGAAGGCAAATTTGCATTTTACGACGTCTCGATAATTAGCAAAATTTACCTCCTCCATTTGCGAATATCGAAGGTACGACACACACTATTCAAATCAATATAGTAGTGGCATGCAAAGCTGAAACTAACAATTTATCGCTTCTGTCAGACATATGTAAATTTATTATACCATTGTACAACATTTTAATTCAAGAGAATATAATAAGCACTTGGATGGTGTCATCATTAATACCCAGCTAGCACTGGGCAATATAAATCCAGTTCTTAGTGCATTGTCTAAGGGAACCACTTAGCACATTTCTGCAGCGGTTACTAAAAAGAAAACGCAAAGCTTTTGCAGTTGATCTTCAAAAGGGTTCCACTGTATTTTAGACAGGTATTACAAAATGCAATCATCTAATTTATCAAACAGCGTCAATAAATAGCCACCGAGTTGAGCGCACAATAAGGCTGGCAGGACGCTGTCCCATAACCTATACAGTTTTGTCAGTGTTGAGTAAAGGAAAACATACAACTCCCATTGTTATTGCATCTTAATGGAACCACCTAGTCATTGAGCAAGCGCCAAAACCATACAACCAAACTGTTTTATCAAAAATCGATCAGTAACAAACAAAGGTCCGATACCATATGTCAATTTCTACAGTAACTATGCCAAATACGTTTCCTCGTAGCCGTGAATTTTCACCCTTCGGTAAAAACCCTAAGATTTAGAGTGCGGATGGGCTCTGGACTGGCAATGTTTCTGGCTTTCGAAGCTTTTTTGGATGTCTCTCTAACCATAGAGCGAACGTTGAGGCGGTGTCCACATCCTATTTAGGTTTAGTATGATAATATGGCACACTCCACTTTAAATTAGTCGAGACTTTACACTAAGTCCTGCCACTAATAACTGCCAGATACAAAAAATATAATCTCAAACAGAATTTCAACTCAATTTCAGAAGTTGACGCGACAGCCCTGAATATGAATAACTCAAAGTATATTCATAATATATATAGGTACATATTTAATGTAATAAATATACAGATAAAGTAAAGATATTTCATGTATAGGAGATCTGTACATGTATCTTTGACGCTATGTATCTTTGACGGAGAACCCTACTATTGGTCCCGTGAGATATACTCAGGATAGTTTTTGAAATCACAAATTTATGCATGTTCAACTCACAGTCGTAGATATACGGCGGTATAATAGTTATCACACATTAAGAGAGAGACGCTTTAAGTTTAGAAGGTACCGTTCAAAAACCGTTTTCCGTGTCGGAATCAAATTTGTCAAGTTTAGAACTCGTCGTGGTAAGGGGTTGTGGTAAGTTTTGCTTCCATTTGGAGATATCCTAAAGTTCCTCCAACCCATGCTTTATCTTTTGGCTTCTCTCTGGTGGGAAAGAATCGCCGCCCATACTTGGTGCCCTATCCCCCAAGTTATGTGAAGCTGTCCCCGCATTCAGGCTCCCTAATTCTGTTGCTGCCGCCATACTCACCCTTTCCAGCTGATAAACCGGGGGAAACACACGTACCTACTTGGTCTCTCCGGTGACCACTAACCAGGAACGTGTAGTGAAAGGTGGCTCAATTTTTTTTGTATCCTGAAAGTGGTGTTGCAATTACATATATTCATTTAAATATGTTTCAAATATAGTCTTAATCTTGAATTTATGGGTGGTGCCGAAACGGCGTATAAACTTGAACAAAAACACCCCAAATATGAAGAAATTAATGTTAACTAAAATAATCTGAATTAGAGGTCCACCAACCATTTATTGATTTCTGTTTTGGGAGCCACCACTATATTTGGGATCCCCCGCTCCATTTTGAAAACACAACGAAATTTCTGAACCGACCTGTATAGCTCAACCGAATGGTCCAATAAGAATAATAATAATA
Organism: Trileptium ribeirensis; assembly: GCA_030248225.1. Classification (NCBI taxonomy): domain Eukaryota; kingdom Metazoa; phylum Nematoda; class Enoplea; order Enoplida; family Thoracostomopsidae; genus Trileptium; species Trileptium ribeirensis. Next base: position 43,382 of record JASANE010029670.1, read on the forward strand.
TTAGCAACATTTATATAGCGCCCTTTTCGCTGAAGCGTTGCAAAAGCGCTGAAACAACAAATACGAAGATGACATATATAGAAAACAATGTAAACAAGGAGGGCGCGGAGGTTATTTTTTGTCTTATAATTTTTTCCGGCACAGTCAACATAGCTATATACACTGTAAAACCATAAATTCATAATGCTGTCAACGAAAATCAGGAAATAAAAACTTTTTTAGCCGGGATTTGAATGTAGGCAAGGTCAGACGTGAGTCCCGCAGTGTTCGGGGTATCTTATTCCATATTAATGGTGCAATAAAATAAAAGTATTTTGTATTCACGTTATTCGTTTGTAGGATGCGTTTATTAATTAAACGTGGGCTGGAGGCAGGATGCAACATTGCGGCGATATATTTTGGATCATTTGTGGATAATACATTGTGGACGATGACTAGTATTTTGAATGCGACTCGTTGCTGCCAAGGGAGCCAGTGAAGATTTCGCGGAGCGGGGCATTTGGGGTCCCATTTTTTGGAGGATGTTACTATTCTAGCAGCTGTGTGTAGCGCCCGACGCATGGGTTGCATTGTAGATGTTGGGATGCTTGCGTCTAGGGCGTTGCAGTAGTCTATTCTATTCATGACAAAAGCTCGTATTATACTGTGTGTCGTGTCTATATCAAGTCGACGACGAAGACGGCTTATTGAGCGGAGTTGCCAGGTCCAGGTTGCCGACAGCTGGCTGATGTGGTGGATCATGTTTAGTTTGTTATCCTAAGTAACGCCGAGAACTTTGATAGATGTGGCGGGTTTATGGTTGCAGAGCGATGATTGTCGGTGGCCCAACGAAATCATTCGAGTGAAAATAAATTAGTTCCGTTTTTGTTTCGTTAAATATAAACTTGTTAAACCAATGTTTCATGTTGGCAAGTAGCTGTTGGAGGGATGCATTAATGTTAGCAATGTCACCGGGATGGAAGTGATGGTAGACTTGTATTTCGCCCGTGTAAATGTGCGCTTCAAATCCGGCCGTAGTTATCAGAGCCATGACGGGAGCAATGCAAATATTGAACAAGACTGGACCGAGCACACTGCCTTGCGGGACCCCGGTTTCTAGCTTCATAGGTTTAGAACGAGTTTTGCCGATTTGCACGGATTGTTCGCGGTTAGACAGGTACGATTGAAACCATTGCACCGCAAATGGTGAAAGATCAGAAGCTATGAGATTTTTTAGAATTATTTCATGGCCAATAGTGTCAAATGCTGCGGAGAGGTCTAGGCTTACCATGACCGTAATCTGGCGCCTTGCAAACGCAGACCTAATATCGTTTGTAATGTTAATAAGCGCTGTTTCTGCGGAGTGGTTCTTGCGATATGCGGCTTGTTGATCATGTAGGTAACTTGCAGCGTCTAGGAATGAGTTCAGCTGAGTGAGAACTGCTCGCTCAACGAGTTTCGAAAGATAGGATATGTTAGATGTAGGACGGTAATTGGCAAAATATAGTATGATCTGCATTTTGCTTTTTTAAATGAGGACAGTTTTTCGCTGGTTGGAAAGGTTGCAGTATCCAACGAACAGTTGATAATTCGAGTTATAGGCTCTGCCAAAATTTCTGAAAACGGTTTTATGACGGTAGAAGGGAGAACATCCAGGGCGCAGCATTTATTGTTGCTGGAGTGAATTAACCGGTTCACTGTATCAGTTGAGACGTGAGAGAATGAGAAGCCTGGCTGAGTGTGTGCGTCTGACGAGACATTTTTGGAACTAGGTTTAGTGATGTGGTTGGATTGCAGTACTCGAATTTTTTCATAAAAGTATTCAGAGACTTGATCAGCTTATCATCAGGTAGACTTGGTTTACACCTTCTGGAAAGCTGGACCTAAAATGATGCAGCCGTTCACTTTTATCAAAATGTTTAAACTGATCAAAATCTATACTGCGGCAGAAGTGCTCGAATTGGCGTTTGGCAATTTCTGGCTCAAAAAAGTTTTTCTCCCGCGACCAAAAATCCCAAGATGCATCGGAAATAGTCTCAGGTTTCAGCTATTTTTGAACTAAAACCCCAAAAATCTCAGGTTTTCCCAAGTTCGCTGGTTCATCCCAGATTTTCCCAGGCTGCGGGCACCCCGACATTAAGCCGAGGGTTGTAAATTTATTCTAAGATACAATCCTCTGAGAATCCGTTCTGAACAAACGAACAATAGTTTTTCTAGGAGCCATAAAATATGAGCATGCCGTTCAACATGTAAGATATGTATAAAAAATTCAACCTATTGTACATAGTCAAAGATAGCAGTCCGTCGTTAAATTGAACATATTTGATATTTTTGACAGTAACTGTATTTGTGGTCCCACTTTTAGCATGGGAGACCCCAGAATGAACGCAGGGAATCGCCTCCAGGCATTTTCAGCAGCCCTTGTTCTGAACTGGTGGACGCCAATTTCGAGTTCCCAGGTAAATTTTAGTAGCTTGAAGAAACCTGCTATTCAGCGTGATTTATGAAATTCTCAGCGCCAGAATGTGATTATGTACAGTGAAAATTGTGTAAACTTTATCAAGTGGGACTGGATCATTTTTTATTAGACAAAAATCGACACAGGTCATTAAACCGGGGATTCCCATTATATGCTGCAGACACAACCCTTGTCCTGAACGAAACGAATTACTATTTTTCTAAGTCCCATGAAACGTGAGCATCCCGGTTAACCGTTGAGCTTTGTAAAAATCACTTCAACATCCAGTGTTTTTCAGCGCAGAGTGCTAAAATAGCCAAGCAATCTTTTTTGGAAATGCTGCCGATATTTGTCTCATTAAGGTGAAAACAATTTAACGACTATTTTGGCTTCTCCAAACAGGAAAGGAGTATCCCAATGTATATCGGCCACCCATATGTTACCCTAGTTAAATTCCACCTGTAGATTTCCAGCGTTCATGCCCGCAGGTTCTCTGGTACTTTTCTGCGTCGTTAGAAATTGGCGAACATTTTGTTTGTATAAAAACATGCAAATTTTTCGGAATTTTGGCTTAAAAATGCCGAAATATTAACATGCGGGTCAGAAAATAACTTAAATTTTTTTTGTACATATACATAAGCATGACCGCAGTTCTTCGTTAATTGGCACATATTTGACTTTTTGGACAGTTACAGTACTTTATGGTCCGCAGTTCATCTTGAAGAACCCACCTCTCTCCCAAATGAACTGGGGAAATAACACCGTAATTTCCAGTATTTTCAGCTTCCCCAGTTCCGCACCGGGGCACCCAGTTCGAGCCCACATGTGTTAGTTTGGAGAAGCCTGAAATTATCATCTTCCGAATGTGAAGTTCAATGTTGTAAACATTTTGTCAAGTGAGATGAAATCGTTTTATGGCACAAAAACTCGACGAACTACATTAAACCGGGGACCCAAATATGCTACCGATAAGGGCGCGGATTCATGGGATCCATGGTCGGCAGACTGGGCTAGATTGTGCCTGTGGGGAATAGACCTAAGAGTAACCAAAAATTTTTTCCATGTTCAACAATGTTTCTTCATAAGGGTCAATCACTTTACCCTAAAATTTTGCGAGCGCCGTCGGCGAACTTCAGGATAGTGCTCGTCACCTCGCTTGGGAAGGCAGCACCTAATAAGAGGCGGAGTGTGGTACCTCAGGGTAGAGAGGAAGAAGGGTGCGGCGCCTCGGGAGAGCATGGATGGTGTGGCGACGCAGGGAGTACAGCGCCTCGAGGTACGGCGCCTTGATGCGTGGTGAGCGCGTGTGGGGTAGTTGGGCGGGGTAGGTTTGGAAGCGAGTCCAGGGGAGGGGTAACTGTGGCGCCTTGTGGAGTGGTACTTGTGGGTGCGGCATCTCGTGGTGAGAGGGAGGTGGTGCCTAGGGGCGGGTATTTGGGCGCACCGTGCCCCTGCATTCCCAACCGTGAAATCCTGGATCCGCCATTAGCTACAAACACGATTATCGGCGTACCCGTTTTGTAACAAACAAACTAGAAGCCTTGACGCTTGAGCTAATCGTGAGGTTGGAACAAAAAGCTTCAACAATGTACTTCAATGCAGAGTGATAAAATGGCCAATAAATCGTCTTATAAATGCTGCAAATCTTTCTTTGACTGAAGTTAAAACAGCGCTAGTATGGCTTCCCAAATAGGAGAGGGGATCCTCGGGTATATTGGTCTCCCCGGGTTATCCCGGTAACGTAGATTTTCGCTTCACACAGATCATGCCACAGGTTATCGAATTACTTTCCTGTGTAGTTAAAAAATTGGCGAATATATTGTTTGTATAAAACATATGAATTTTTTGATATTGGGCTAATATCTCGAAATATTTGATTGTGTCGCGTTAGGCCGACAGTCGCGTTAGGCCGACAAAGTCAAATTTATAAGCTCTAACCGGCTGTTTTAAAGAGTCGCGTTTGGCCGACAGTCGCGTTAGGCCGACAAAGTCAAATTTATAAGATTGTGTCGCGTTAGGCCGACAGTCGCGTTAGGCCGACAAAGTCAAATTTAAGAACCTGTAACAGGCTACATTTAGCAAGTGGTGTTAGTGCTTATGCTTTGTTAGCAAGTGGTTTATGCTTAGTTACGGAACTTTTGTTTTCTAACTTAGTAAAACTAAATAACACATTTTCTCACGCATTCAAAACATAACATAATGCATCACTAACTGACGCATGGGACAATTATTCCGCTTCGATGAGTATTACACAACATATCGAGATAAATTAATTAGGTTGCTCGAACTAATTCGTTACTTATTTCTGCATCAATAAGTCAGTTTTCCCCGTCGACAATCATTGCGTTCACTAATAAGTTTGTTCCACAATGTCTAGCTTGGCAGCTCCAGAGTTCATTCGTAGTAAGTATGGCAACTTGATTCTTTTATACCGAAGCGTATTGCATCGCGGTTTCTGCTATAAATTTTCGAAGAACCGGGTTCGCAAGGACAACATATTTTGGACCCTGAATGACATTCCAATGGAGCTTCAGCTTACATATCGCGGCCGCACATGTAACAATTCAGATGATCCCTACCATATGGAAAGATACTTAGTTTTTGCCCAAAACTATCCACCATTTTTAGTGTTTTGTTCCCCAACAGATCTAGAAGTGCTGCACTCAAGTTCTCAGACAATCATGGATGGAACATTTAGCTACAGACCTACAGACTTCAATTTTGCTCAGCTGTATATAATACACAGTTTCTGTTCTGGCGAAGCAGTTCCTGTTGTCCACGCGTTAATGCCTAATAGACAACAGGCAACCTATGAAATACTTTTTAATCTTATTCGGTCTCGGTTGTTAACCACCTATGGTTCCGTCGGATCAATTGCCGGAGGACACATAACAATGGACTATGAGCGCGCAGCTATGAATGCAGCTGCTAATGTTTTCCCCGAAGCAAGAATACAAGGTTGCGTTTTTCATTTTGCACAGGCAATTAATCGCAACGTACAATCAAACGGCCTTACTGCTGCATACGAACAATCTGCCGTTCAAGGCCTTGAGCATCCTCAGTATTCAGTAGTTAAACAATACATTCGCCGGCTATTTGCACTATGCGTATTGCCCAAGTATTTAGTTCGGCCAACATGGGATCGTTTCCTGAGTACGCCGCCAATAACAGGCAACCAGCAGGTTGACAATAACTTAATTTGCTTTCGTGACTACTTTGGATCCAATTGGATGTGTACAAATTCACAAATTGGTTTGTTTAACCATTTTGACAATTCAGGCCCTCGAACCACGAATCACTGTGAAGGCTACAATTCATCTCTTAGATCAAAATTCGGCCAACCACATCCGCGGACAACAGTTTTCCTTGTCAAGCTACAGGAAATACATCATTCCAAGCAAATTCGAATAGACCAACTTAAAAGAGGCGACCCTCCGGCTGCTAGGGATCCTCGCTATGTCAAAAATGATGCCGAGATTGAAGCTGCGAAGGTATCTTTTACATTCCGAGTGAATGATCTCGAACGCTTCCGTGGTACTGACGCGTATGGCCAACTTATGGATCAAGAAATAATCTCATTCCTTGACTACGTACAGCACCGTCTTTAAAATAGGTAAGCCTATCTATACATGCATACGTAGTGTTATAATTTAAGTTGTCGGCCTAATGAGACTGTTTTAATGTTAAACACTTACAGTTGTTACTTTTAATTTGTCGGCCTAACGCGACTGTCGGTCTAACGAGACATGCATAACTAAAATTTTAGAAATTGTCGGCCTAACGCGACAGTACCAAATATTTCCATGCCGGCCCAAAAATACCTTAAATTTTCCTTTTGCACACATATATCCATAAAACGGCTCATAAAACTATGCTGTATGTGAAAAGTAAAAAAATCTATGTCAGCAGTGCCCCACAGGATATGAGTACAATGTTTGTTAAGGGTATCAACTACATTATCAAAAAGAAAACAAAAACTAGATGGTGTGGCTGACACCATCGGAAAACAATAAAACCCCTAGCTATATACTCTTCAAAAATTATATTAAAACAATATAGTATGAAAGACACTGTGTTATCTATAGTGTGTCTCACACTGTCTGTGGTACATAGGTTCCAAACAGTGGGGACATTATAACGTGAACGCCGCATGATACACAAATAAACCTCGAACATTGCTGTGTTATGCAAACTGTGATTTGATGAACGCGGACAAACGTGCGAAATGTGTAAAAGGGCGTGACGCACTTTCCGTTCGTAAATCGCAGATCTCATTTTCGTGGTCACAAAATACGAATGAGCCAGAAATATGAACTCCAATCAATGACAAACGAACAACCTTGGTGTACGCATCTAAAGAAGACTCACGCACTAGATAATGAACGATCAAGAATAAGAAATTTGAAACGAAATATGGTGGATATTGCAGCTGCCTTCTACAATTCGTGACAGTTTGGTAGAAGGTTGGTTCAAATTTCCAGTGTCCCCAGACGATTAGATACCCAGTTGGTACAATATGCTACAACGTAAGTATAATCAAGCGAGAAAATATGTCAGGAACTTCAAGAAATGGGAACGATTGAAAAGTCTTATTAAAAGTGAAAAACAACGTTATTTACCATGTTCTACACAACTTATGTATATATTCTACTGTGGTTTTTGGGTCATTCATATATTAGATATAAAATACGTCTTTATTGCCGGCTCAGAGCTGGAGGCAGTGCAGGAAATCTTGCACAGTATCCCAGTGCCCAATAAAGCAACCGTAAAAACATCACGATACATTAAGAGTCGTTTTGGGACTAAACAGTACTATAATGAAAATTATTCCGCGTCATTGTTTATGCACCATCATGGGGAAGGTTCACCACGGGTTTAAGAGCAAAACTGGGATCAATCAATTTAGCAAACAATTAGAAAAATTTAGGTGACCGTAATCTTTATTTAGCCTGGAAAATCTATTAATCAAAAATTTGCTTAGATTTCACGGCCAATCTAATGCATAGGGTCATTACACCTAAGCTCTAGGTACTGAGTCTAAGCCTATGTACTAATGCTTTTATAAACAAGGTTACTAAGACTGCGTTCACACTTTTTAAAATGAGATTCAAGGAATTAGATTATTAAATTCTCAGCTATGTATTGCAGATTTCACAATATTTTTATAGCCACATCATTAATTTTTTTCGTTGCCGAACTAAGCTAATATTTGTTAGCAGAAACAGCAATGTCCTTAATCCGGCTGAATGTGCTAGGCTGGTAATTTGTTTAAATATATATCACACCTGCTACTGTTCATTACTGCGCTGTGGTGAAGAAGCGCTTAGAAACAATGTAAACGTCGATATAAAATACTTGTAATAATGCTTACGTGTCAAATATCCATTATTGGCATACACTGCTCCAGTAGTTTTTGGACACAGACTTACTCTTTTTCACATTGGAGTCTTACCACGGACGATGCTGAACTCCCATTTGCGTCACACATAGAACGCGCTGCAGTTGAACCCGTAGCGCCCAGTTTAACTAATCGCTGCAAAAATCTCGTATGGCAGTCAAATTCAGTTGCCCGGGTAGTGCCCTGAGGCACGGCCTGCCTTATCTGTGTTAGTACTGTTGTTGCCCCTGTTTCATATTTGAAGGTGTTTAATATATTTGAAATAATGCTAGCGCAAACATTTCATTCTTTGATCAATATTATTTATGAAAAACCGTCAGAGCTTTACTGCTATTGTTTCGACTCGAAAATCATTAAACGATTTTAGGCTTTCTGAAGGTTTGAAAGTATTTATTGTAACAAAACATCGCCTTGGCGAATTTATTAAATAAAACCTCAAAATTTGTTTCAACTTATCGTACGCTATGATTTTCAGGAAATCAATTGTTTATTTACGCGGCTACAATCGGAATTTCGAATTTGACAAATCGAGTACCATTAATCTGTCCCAATCCGTCGTATACCAAAAATTACTGGACTCTTCACGAGACATTTCAAATTACGGTATAAATTTAATATCTATTATAGTTTACGCATGATAATCTGGTTTTCGTGGCTTAGCGATCAGTTTCAGTATTGAGCCGTGGGTCCTTTCAGTATTTAGTTAGCTGAAATACAGCCAATTATCCCTCCTAGGTAAAATTCAGTCCAATTTTCGTCATAGTTCTAAGAGAAAGATTCGCAACTTTGTTTTCAAACGGAAAATTTTTAATTACGATTTTTGTTTGGCAGTATTTGCAGTATATACTTGGAAAAGTCACTTGTTGAATCAATTTGTTAAAATTACAAGTTAGAGTGTGCAGTATACAATGCCAACTCAAAACTGTGATGCTTACATACCCTGGCCAAATCCTGGCTACTGCACTGGCATCCTCTGTGATGATGGCCGTCAGTGCGACGCCCTATACTATTTATGTATTGGATAATACTGATGACTTATGGCATTTGTATGCAATCACAACCACACACCAACTATTATTTTATTTCTATTGTTTATATTTTTGAATTTTTTGTTTAGACATAAAAACTGTATAAACCACACATTATTATAATCGTTTAGGAGGTAATTTCCCAGAGTCGTCGGAACTGCTTCCCATCGGCGCGAAGCGCCAAACTTCACCTGACAGGCTCCAAACAAATGGGCATCCCCCGCGCAGTCATCGAACACATGGGTGGCTATGACCCGTAGCCCCTCTCCCGTCATCCCCTCCCACCCGCCGACGACCGGTTGACCCCCCACTAGGGCTAAAGTCCGACCCTCTCCGAGACATTCCTGCTACATCCTCCTGGAACCTCGAACATAAACCAATGATGCAAAACAATTTGAAACTGAAATTTACAAATATTTTGCACTACGTAATCTATAAGTGGATGTAATTATATTGTTAAGTGCTTTAACTACTACAGAAAACATAAAACGAAAATGACTTGGCAATAAAAATCACCAACAGATTGACCGTTCAAGAAATTGTTGCTGGCGCGATGTCTCGAACTTACCACAATTTTCGCTACAATTTTCGTGTCTTTTACGCGCCGTAACGCGGTATCTTTTACGGTATCTAGTTTTATTTTGACATACAAAAAATAATTGACATCTATTGGGCCTGTCTGCATCGAATCGTGGTAAAAACGTTCCATTTGCAGCATCAGTAGCATCAAATTATTTTTCATTAAGAATTTTAAGAGCTCCTTCAACTATAGCTGGGATGTAAAAAAGTTTTTATCTACACCATTATGTGTTGGTATACGTGTAGCTGGGTCATTCATCACTGCTATTACAACAATCGTCCGATTAATTAAAATTATTTTGACGCTGATTTATTATTTGGAAACTGTGTAATCGTGTGTACTAATGTATTTAGTTTAAATTTTCCAACTTGGACTATGTTTTTGGCAATTGGTTATTGTGTGGTATGTCGACTCCTCTAAACATATAGACAATCCAAGCCGTACAAACACATTTTAATAAGCTATTAATTTTTAAACCAGAACATTTTGCCCAATGTAAAGAATAACCGAAAAATTTTGTTACCTTACTCATATTCCGAATATATTTTTAGGGTTATGACGAGGCTTCAATTTGCGGTCAGGTAAGAAACAACAGTAGACGACGAGCGATTGTCGAGAGCGTTTGTTGCAAACACGATTTGGCAATGGTACAACGAATAAATGAAACTGACACATCGATTCCGGTTATGATTCATAGCTATCTACAAAGTTACCATTATTGGTATCACGTTAAGAATGTAATTGAAAAAGAATTTACATGTAAAGTAAGTAAAATTGCTTTATAGTTTAACTGTATACCTGATCTATTTTTATATTTCTTGACCAATTAAGATGAACCAATGTTTTAGCAACTTGAGTTGTTATATTGCACGATTCACAGTGTGACGTATCATTAGAGCTCGGCATAGCTACGTATGTACTGTAATGTTACTGTAATACTGACAGCGAATGGTTGCAACTTTGAAAAGGTCACGAAACTTACATCATCGTCATGTAAAATATATGTGGAACGCCATGTGTCATCATAAACCAGTGATTCAGGGGGTAATACCTTCACTTACAATGGTGTAACCCTGTGAGGTGGCAACAATTATATCAAGATCTTTGGCGGCAGGCTTATTTATAAATTTTGGAAAATTATTCCGCTGTAACAACAAAGTAAAACTCTAAATCCAAAAAGTAAAACTCGAATTATACAAATTTTGGAGAATTTTAAATCCAATTGCGAATACTTGCATCCCGGTTGCTGCACCCTGTGACCTCGTTTGTAAACAAACCAGTGTCCAAAAATGTGATCAAGCGAAGTTAACAGCATTCAGTAAAGTACGTCAACACTAAAAACGGTGTAAGAAAAGCCTTCTACAGAGTAGAATATATTATCAGGCATAACGTCGATCAGATATATGTAAAAAACCCAGTAGAAAGCATTGCTACAAAGTAGTCTTCAGTGATTATTTCTCTCCACCTCAACGTCAATTCTCAAGTGATTGAATAATTTTAAATTAACCTAAATTGTGACATACAGCCCGGATTTGTTTGCGTTTCGTACAGTTCTTAACAAACTTCAGCCGGCACCAGGATTTAAATGGGATCGTTGGAATGCAAATCCTGAAGTTTTTAGTAGCCGTTACTCTGTCCCTCAAGGAACATCGTAAAGCGAGCGAATTAACAACGGAGTTGTAAGCGTACGTCATACGATAAAATCATGTTAAAATATTTAATCTAACTAACGACAATCTGCTGAGTTGAGTATGAAAGGGTTAAACAGTTTATCGCCCGCTTTTACACAAACATTTTTGCATACGAGACTTACGGTATACGATAAATTCATGTTCAAATATTTAATATAACTAACGACAATTTGCTGAGTTGAGTATGAAAGGGTTAAACAATTTATCGTCCGCTTGGACAAAAACATTTTTACATACGAGACTTACGTTATACGATAAATTCATGTTCAAATATTTAATATAACTAGCGACAATTTGCTGAGTTGAGTATGAAAGGGTTAAACAATTTATCGTCCACTTGGACACAAACATTTTTACATACGAGACGTCATACGATAAATTCTTGTTAAAATATTCAATATAACTAACGACAATTTGCAGAGTTGAGTATGAAAGGGTAAAAAAATTTATCGCCCGCTTGCACACAAACATTTTTACATACGAGTGCGAGACTTATTTTGATCATCAATAATTTAGCGGATTATGTTCACAATTTAGATATATTAACATCTACTAGCTCTTTCAATACGTCTGGCGTTCTGATTTATAATCGGAGTTGTTCGCACACAGCTCATGGGCCGCAATCCCGGAATATGACCCCATTATTTGGTTATAAACGTAAGAATTTTGGCCGTTTTATAGTTCTCTTCAGATTTCCTTACAAGTCCGGATAACGTGGTTGCACCTTTGGTGTAAAAATCGGTTTTATTTCTGATATATATGAGCTGAATGTCTTTTTCCACCAACGTCGAATATCTAATTTTATAATATTTAATTTTGTCGAAAGTCAGACTGTGCAAGACTTCATAATCCGCGCCCAAAACGATAAATATAGTTAATATTGATGAAATCCGCTTAACATGTATAAATTTTGGTTGGCAAGGGCTCCGACTCTGAAACTAGATTTATCTAAACTTTTATCATTTTTATGCCCACACCCAATTTTTACGCAATGTATTCCTACAAAACATAAACGTCACACAACAATCAAATTTACAGTATTTAAATGTTAAGAGATACACATGTTGTGTGAATAAAAAACGGCAATAACTGAGTTAAAACTAAGTGCAAATTAAGACTGCTCGACTGAATTTATATCTGGTGTTCAGCTTCGCTATAATTCAACATAACTTTTTGTCGATCTTGTCCCAAATATATTTACATAACCCCCAGATCATTTCTCTAGTAATTAAAAAGGAAAACTAATCGAGCACTTTCTTGGCGACACGACGTCTGCTTCGGTTTCGACACCTCATTTTCAGTTGTGTTGGTATCAATCGACTGATTCTTCTATATGGTTAAGTGGTTGGTGATCCGCAGGTGACACCAACCTCTGAACACCATCACCAGACAGCAGAAAGGATCCTGTAATTTCAGTATATGCTATAAATACCAAGAGCGTTGTCAGTCACGTAATGCCGGCGCACTATTGTTACTCTTGCGATTTAATAATTATTCAGTAAGCTGTATTAAAACATCTAAATAGTGGCTTAGCGAAGATTAACCGTATTCGCAGTGCTTTTGCTCGCCGGAGACGTAATTAGCGATAAGAAAATTTATTTTTTAATATTTATCATTCAGTTATGTAGCTTGTATATATATTTTTAACACTAAAATCATCCGATTCGAATCCGATAAAATTGATCATCCTGTGTCACATAGAGATAACAGTCGGGCCGGGTGTAGGTTGGGTGGGGTCAGGCCTAGTCGGTCGGGTTGGGCCTTGTCATAGATGCGTGTCAATTTCGAGTCCAGTTGTGGACACAATTAATGACATAGCGTTTCATGTTCTATCTGGGGGCAGTACAGAAATATGACCAACTCAAACTTAAGTTTTAGTAGCCTTAGTTGTGATAAATGAAAATACTCGTGTAACACATGTGCTATAAACATAAGTACAACGCAAAATGTACTGGAAAACATTATATTTAAACACCGTTTACTGTTTCATTCCGGAAATTTTTATTGCACATATAGAATATGTATCTTAAGTGACTATTGTCGGGTCGAGGCAGGCCCGATTAGATCTACAAATTCCCGGGTAGGGATGAGTCGGGTCTGAAGCTCTGTATGCGATAGGTCTCTAGTATCGGATTGGATTGGACTCGGACCGAAGGTAGTATTAACCTAATCAGGAAATTTGAAACCAAATTTATTAAGATTTTGGAAACTTCGTATGTTGCCAAAGAATAATCCTGTAGTTTTGTTACAAAACATAAAACTTTGTGTCTTAGTAATATTACATAGCGAAGTGCTGCGTCCACAAGTAGCAATCCCAGTGATATTGTTGAACCTCGATCTATGTATGTTTGTCCATGTAAATTGCTATTCATCGAATAGCAAGTAATTCTTTTCTGTTAAATGCCCAATTTGCCTTACAATATCAATTTACTAAGCTTTTATTTACTACGTAGCCAAAGCCTACTGTGTTACATGTGATTAAAGCCACTTAGAAAAAACAACATACACATTTCCCTCCCATTAGGAATGAACAGCAACATTGAAATCTTATACTAATATGTTCCCAATTTGCAAGGCATCAGCCCAAGAGTCGCAAACAATCTTTTTCGTAATCGTTCCGTTTTACGTAGTATATAATTTTTCCCCGTATGATACAATAAAGTAAAGTAAATAGATATGCATACAAGAAGTACGTTATGTGAGGAAGTGAGGACACAACTTAAAAAGAGTCCTTATTTCTATTTCTCTTCACTTCACATTAATCGAAATACAGATCAAATTTGAAAAAATTTCCATTGAAATTTAAATTACATTTTCTATATTTGGAAAAAAATAATTCTTAAAACGTCCAAGATATAGTTCTTTGACTTTTAAAAAATATATGGTGGTGTGAAAGCGTAGAATGCACTTCTTAAATTCTAAAGAAGTTTGCACTAAGTTCCATGAAAATATTTTAAGGTACGCAATAAAAAGTTTAAAATATCTGGTTTGGGCTAAAACGGTTGTAAAATTTATTATATTTTAAGACTTGGTAATCATGTGTTCGCATTGTACGTATGTAACTTTATGGCGGCGTGCACTATAATAGCGACTAAATTGAATTTTAAATATGCTGGCGAAAATATTTCTTAGTCAAAATTTGACTAATTGTTCTGTTGTTACCTGTATTATTGTAATAAATAAACCGATTGGCGTTATGTGCAACAATCATTGCTTGGCATTTGTTGAATGCATATTGGCCATTCGTTGTTCTTGATACGATTCAAAATGATTAACAGAGAAACGCGATGATGGCTACGATAATCCATCTTGCATTTATCAATTTTATTTCTCGAAATACTATGAGTTTTTGGTTTTAATATTCAAAAAATATTTAGTTTGCCTGAGCCTCTGGTGTCAATTTTGCCTAATGTACTATATGTACATGTAGTACATATCAAATGGTATAAAATGTTGGTAATCCCTGAAAAGCTGCAAGTGATTAATGGTTGTAATTTATATTAAGCAAACACGACATTGATAATAGATGTTTAGGTTTGTTCAGATTTCTGCACTAGTTTAGTACAGCTCAAAAGTGTAAATGCATGCGTCGTATTCCAAACAAAATATATACCACTAAGAGTTACTTATAACCTGTCGTTTTTGTAATTTTTTAGTCGAACGTTATGAACGATTCTCGAGCTATCTTACATCAACTTCTTGATGCCAATAACTTTACTACGCAAACTCAAAACATTATTCTGATCGGAATTCATGCGCGCCGCGGTGATTTTGCCCGAAATCCTCGTCGTAATCCTGCGACTTACGAATATCTGGATCGTGCTATACAATATTTCATTGACCATGTAGTGGTTAACAATATCAGTGTATCGGAGCAAAATAATTCTATTTCTTCAGTCAATCGACAAACAATTTTTTTATTACTGGGTGACGACTCTTCGTGGAATATGAAATATGCTAATAACCGCTCGAATGTTGTGACGCCGCCTAAGTTGAACTCGGTCAGTATCGACTTCTGTATGCTAACACTGTGTGACCACATGATTGTAACATCGGGAACGTTTGGATGGTGGGCCGCGTATCTGTCTCGTGGGTACCAAGCGGGAACCGGACGCGTCGTGTACCAGAAAAATCAATTCAATCCTCCTTTGTCACGTGAGGCTTTCCCAGATTATGCTGGCTACATGTTTCCGGAATGGATACCATTATGATTTGCAGGTTGCAACTTGTGTAGCTCTAAAATTGAACCAGGGCATTGACAGAACTTGTTTGTGCTTTTAATAAAATCTGTTCTTTTAATAGCACCAGTGGTAACAGGCACACAACTGCATTGACTATAAGACGATGCTCGAAGCACAATACTTTTTCAAATAGACGTTATGCGTTTGCAGCCAACAGTCATCAACCAATACTGCTTGAGGTACTAGTATGTAACTCTTGAAAGAATTTAAACGGAACTTATATTTATTTCGAAATTATGAGCAAGATACATCGTGGTCTTTTCCTTAGTATATAAATACTAAGCGGTTTGGTCGACGAATTTCAAACAAACCAACCAACCATTGTTGAACTTTAATAATAATTAAAAAAGGATAAACAAAACGAAAACAAAATGCAAAAACAGAAATAGTGTGGTCATGCCTAGCTATGTACTAAATTGCAATTAGCTTGTAGTGAGCTGCAGAACATAGTTTCAAGTGCATTCAAGTTAACATAAATGCCCCGTTAAGTGAAATGTATTTTAATCGGGTTGTCACTGTCAACTAGTGAAGTTACAGCCAACCGTTTCCATGAAGCAGATTTCAAATATGTTGCACGTGTTTAACAGAAAACAGATTTTAAATTTCTCGCCTAATGGTCAATTCAAAGCGACTCGTTTTAAAACCAGTCGTTTTAAAACGAGTCGCTCTAAATACAGTCGTTTTAAAAACTGAATTCAAAACGACACTTTTTAAATCAAGAACCGTAATTGAAACCATTTTCGGCTCTAGCATATATTATCGTAGTTCTCACACTAATCCTGTGTTGCCTAGTTTGTTTTAGTGAAATTATAAGTGTTCATTAAAATGAAACTTTGACAGTACCAAAAACACGGCATAAAATTTTCGAAATTGACAGCAAACTGCTCTATTACGGAAATATTGAAGGTGATTTCGAAGAATGGGTATTTTGGCTTCTTGTTTTATAAACAAGCGACAGTTCCATTACACTGGCACTTTAGAGCAGCGGCGCTGCTCGGATATGGGAACATTTGTCTTGTGAAATAACGAAAAATATATATTATAAGCTAATTTATTTCAAATATATCTTCTTTTAAGTATGCGACATATAATTATGATGTTCAATTGAGGGTAAAGGACGCAAGGTATCTATAGGCTTAGGCACGAACAACTGTATTGATATTAGAGAAGAGAGCATAACGAAAATTTTGTGAAAAACGATGACACTCGGTCATATTCATGTACTTTCCCTTATCCGATTATGTTGTAATTTTTAAACCTGACCCCACCCCTCAAAGGATTCCATAGTATACCCATAAGTTTCTTTGTGTGGTATATTGCCCCATAGGCAAGGGTCTTGGGAAGAATCGGCTACCCCAGGTTTTTTGGGGAGGGGGTTCGACTATATTCCAGGGTTCTCAGGGGGTTCCAACACCCCAAGAAATTCTGGGTCGGTAGCAAATACCTCCAAAGAACGTGGTAGTATCAAATACCTCCAATTCAATCAGCTTCGAAATACCCACTGTAATCCTTTGGATGGAGTAGGCAAAAAATGACCCCACAGTCGGATAAGGGAATTTGCATGAGCATGGCCTACTGTCATTATCTCTTGTACAAAATTTTTCTAATGCGCTCTTGATTATACTAAAATCTACATTGTGGTGAGAGGTCTTGCTTTGCTGTATATTGGATAACTACGGACCGATATAGCACCAACGGTGCCGAGCTGACAAAAATACGGACATGTGCTTGAAAAATTTTTTGAACAGATGAACAGATGTCAACATTAGTAATAAAAAGAATTTTAAATGCGTTTCACTTATCTACCATATCTAAACCTTCAGGGACCAACGCCTGCGATAATTCTGTCACAGTATATATGTTCTGGGAGTAAATTCTCTAAAGAATAGGATATACTAGATTTTACATGAAAAATGTGAGATTTATGCGGCGTTTACGCTATAAAGGACCCCCATGTGAAAGTTTTTTCCCACTATGGTCTAGACCACACCATCCAGTAGTATAGGTATATACCCACACTATGTAATGCAATATATGGTGTATAAGGCACCATTAACGTAGCTATAGTGTCTTAATCTACCTACTGTTTTTACTGACGGCGTCAAGGACACCATACACAAACCCATTATATATTGCGTATAAATAACAGCATGGTGTAGCTAACACCATATAAAGTTTATGGTGTAGTCTACACCATACTATTATCGATATTACACTACCTATGTATACCATCTGAAAATACCATCAGAAACACCATGGTGTCCAAGACACTATATAATTGATGGTGGAAGAGACACCCAGGGTGGACAAAACTTTCGCATGGGGGTCCTTTATAACATAAACGCTGCATTACTTTTAACAATACAATGCTGGCAAGAAGTTGCAATAGGAAATAGTCTATGGCAACGGCAATCATTTATATGTATCAGTGAAATTTTTGTAATTTTGCATTCTGGCGTCATAGTAATAATGCTTTTAGATAAATCTCTGGTGAACAGAGCATTCTGTCAAAATTTATGATACTGAAAATGCGCCAGAAACGGAGAGACGACACATTCTACTACTATATAGGGTTTCCCATAAGTAAGGAAAGCACTTTGGCGCTTTATTGCGTTTGAACCACAAATGATACAGGTACAAAATAATTATTGCAAATAATACTAACATAAACATGGAAAATTAACAAAGTACCTTGGCATTACCTCAACAACTGCGCTTCTCTAACCTCGGGTACTTCTTCAAGATGAAATCGCACAGATCGCCGAAATTTTCGAAACAGTTCAGTGCCAATAAGACCAAGTTCTTCTATAATGAAGTTCTTCAGTTGTTCCACATTGCTAGGCTACCTTCCGTAAATCTTATCCTTCAGAACACCCCAGAGAAAGAAGTCTGGAGGCGTCAACTGTAGCTACGACCACTGGTTGTTGCAAATCGCTCAATCTCTTCATCAATACTCGGTTTGCATGAATGATAGACTAAGAACATCATGAAGAACTTCATTATGAATTTAGTATATAGTTTCTCTTGTATCGTTTTGCTAATTGACGCCAACGCACTATCCATTTAAGAATAAACTCGTCGGGATGCTGTTGCGGATACTGGCATGGTAAGCAAAAGATGAAGCAGTATGCCTTCGTGAAAAAGTTGATCACAAAAACATTGAACACAAGGATAGTCTTTGGCCCCGGTCAACTTTTGTTCTGCGGTTCAAGATTTTATGCCACAAAATATGTTCCCTTTAATCACCACGACGGCATCCTGCATAACGTCGAAATTAGCGATCACTTAGCTACCGAACGGCAATGAACTGTATAACCTATTCATTCGCTAGATAAAGCACTAGTGTCACAATATGTCTCTGCTACACATGAAGAAATGTCAATGCTGTGAGCTGTAGTCAATTGAGAAGAAAGGGCTGAAGAAATAAGTTCTGTAGTCAATTACAAATGAACATTTGCTACAGCTTTACTAGGAAGAAGAATTTCGGTCGTTTTGTTGTTATTTTGAAAGCTGTCAATCCGTTTCCGGTGCATCTGAAGTGATCATAAATGTCGATAACAGTAACAGAGTCTTTGTTACAAATTCATTTTCCGCATTCGCTAGGCTAATGACAGCCAAATCTTAATGATGATGACGATCGATGGTCTCGTCGGAAATGATCATCCAACATATTATCCAGTTTAATTCAGCCAACAACTACCTCAGTGACAAGGGTATCGGCGGCTGTAATCAGTGCATTATGCATGTTTTAGTTATAAATCTACGTTAAATTATTTCCTTATATTTATACCTGTATATATTTATTACAAATATGTGCTTATAATATAGCTATAGCAATATAAATATAAATTTGCATTATTAAATGCGTTAAAACTCCCCAAGTTATCTTGAGGTGCAGGTGATGATCTGCCACTTAGTGGCATTAGGAGCCAGAGTTGCCGAAACGCAAGCCGTGAATATATATAAGTTGTAACATGGAAATTCTGTTTTCAGGCTGGGAGAGCTCGTATCCATTTAACATGATTCTAGTTTCTTGTCCAGGAAGATTAAGCGGTGCAGGGTTATGGAGCCTGGGATCTTATGGATGTGAGACGTGTGCCGATAACCACTGTGCCCCACGAAGACTGTATACGATCATCGTTACGGATATTTATATCTATATCAGCTGTACAAGGGTCATCCGAAAAATGGGGTAAATACTTGCGTTGAATGGGTGTGCGGCAGGAATATTTCCAAGTTTTTTATTGATGGTAACGAAATATTGTTTGTATATGAAGAATATATGTAAAACGTACAATATAATTTTCTCATAAATGCTAAATGCTAGGAGTGGGGGTGCCGCAGAGATTAAATACGGCCTAGGTGGACCAACATTATTCATTTATCAAAATCACGAAATGATTTGCGCAAAAATTCGCGTTCACTTTTTGCCATTCGTATTCGCATTTTGTGATCTCGAACATGGGTTCTGCGATATACGAAGAGAATTTGCGTTAGCGCACATTTGCCCATTTCGCACGTTTACCCGCGTTCATCAAATGGCATTCTGAATCAGACAGCAATGTTCGCGGTGTTTTTGTGCATGTATTATAGGGCCAAGTGTAAAATACGAGAAAAACGCGATAGTAATCGCGTTTTCTCTTGTACGCGGTCAGCAAAATGCGATGATAGATCGTAATATAGTGGCGGCGAACAGCTCCTATTCATCACTTACATAAAGGAAAATCGTGATTTGGTAGAGCTCATCCCTTTAGTGAACTGACTTGACAAAAGAACGATGCGGGTGTACGAACCTCAAGTGGACTCACCCATAATGCTGTATAACCTATATAACATAAATCTACAATATTAAATAGTTAAAATATATAAAAAAATTACAGTGCAATTAGTATTATAGAAATATATTTACAAAAATTTATGCGACGTTTACGTTACAAAGGACACAAATGTAGAAGATTTGTCTGCATATTAAGTATAAGTGTTATTTACATGACTTTATAACATATTTGCATATGATATCCTAGACACTGAAAGTAAATTACAGTAGCGAGGTTCAACACCTTTGTACACTTTATTGCGTCTCTTATACAATTTGTTTTACTGTACAGTGCAGTACGTATGGTGTAGCTCACACCATGCCACATTATAAAATATTCTATGATGAACCTACACCATGTTATTGCGGGTGCTGCTGTAGTTGCACATACCGTCTACAAGTATCATCAGCAAGACACCACATAATAGATAATTGCAGAGACACCCAAGGTGAACAAAATTTCCACTTTATGAACAAAGGTCCTTTATGACGTAAACCCGATAAGTTTGCCATGATGGTTAGGTTTGTAGCAGTCATGCATCGCCCAATATATATCGCGATAGAGGCGTGAATTCGTCTGTGTTTTTCCGGGATCGCTGTTGATCGATTC
Source organism: Trileptium ribeirensis (assembly GCA_030248225.1). Taxonomy (NCBI): domain Eukaryota; kingdom Metazoa; phylum Nematoda; class Enoplea; order Enoplida; family Thoracostomopsidae; genus Trileptium; species Trileptium ribeirensis. The sequence continues at coordinate 64,183 of JASANE010029670.1, forward strand.
TAGTGCATTGTGTTATCCCTGAAACTATCAGACGTTTCCAGCTGTGCGTTTTCACGGTCGCCGTTGAGTTGCCGTATATGCAGCATGTCGTAGCGTCAGTTTCCAGTCCTAATCGCTAAAACACGCTAGAACGTTGGTAGTTCATGGGTTCTATGTTCACTACAACCGTATCGCATATAGGTTCATAGATTTCCGTTCTTCGTGCTTCTTGGTAAGGTTTCACAAGTAAGTCCTCAGTAACGGATTCATTCGCTAGTCCGTTTCCAGTAGCACTTGTCCAGCCAGTGGCTCCGAGCAAGTCCTCACTGAATGATTCCTTCGCTTTGACCCCGGCCGCTGGATTGGGTTCCACCCTACTGGTGTTTTAGCTTTCTTAATTTTTCGTGCTTCTGATACCGCTTAGCCACTGCATAATATCGATTCTGCGCCTAGATAGCTTATTCGCGTTATACAAGCACGACATATTGTACATATGCATTTTATCGACATGTATCTACCCGGAAATCGATCTGACTTGCAGGTGAGCCTAATCTTGTCTCAGAAATGCATAACGACAGTGATCTCTACGTTCATGTTTATAGTAAAACTCTCAAACACACTGCTACGAGAGCCTCCGATTAATTTCCTCCATTAATTTGATACGATTAATTTGATTTACGAGTGAGTGTTCGGTCAGTTGCTCATTACCGGTTACTTCGGCGGCGTTCCCCCGCTACCGGCAACTAGATCTCGGGCAGGATTTGGACAGTACCTTTCTAGCTCCAAATTTATCGCGGCTCCTACTTTCAACACTTTAATCTTTCCCGATGTCGGGACAGCGACATACCTCTTAGTAGGGCCACCTCCGTCCAAGTACGTTCCGTATTAGTATATACCAAGAATTTCTTTGTTCCGGTTTTTGCAAGTTCCACGTGAGTTACATCATCAAAAGTTTACACTTTGGTTTCTCGTAGAAAAGTGTGACTGAACGAGAGCTTAGGGTGCCACGGTGAAATCCAGCCATATGCCTGGCCAGACATTCATGCGAGTCCATAATATTTAGGACGGGCTGGTCGACCCACAAAAAATTGTACTAAACGGGTATTAGGCCGGAATTTAGCCAGAAACAGGCAGACTTCTAATGTCGATAACGCAAGGCCATATTACCGGAATTGACGCCGGAGGTGCCACCCTGGTGGTTCATGCACCAGAAACAATTCCCATGTTACCCAACGGTTCAGAACCACGGAACATGATTGAGCCCAAATTCGACAACTCAGCAAGCTTACCTCCACGTTCACGATGTACGATAATTTTTCCGAAGCTCTAGTAACCCACTGTATCATGTTCAAAAGCAAATTTAACTGTTCGAACTTCCGACAAATCAGCGCGATTTTTCAAAAACTTAAGCGCCAAAATTTACCTATCTGAAGCACAACACTTGCTTGGTCGACCGCTAGAACGCACCTCCGACCACTAACGATAGACATATCACCATCGGAACCTGGAACTTTGATATGCTAGAGCAGCACTGTGGCTTTTGGGCGTTGCTGTTGACGACAGGCAGTGCGAGATGTTGGGCCTCACCCGACGACTCGCTGCATGGATAACCATATGGATCATAGCACCCAAGGCACTCACAGTCTTCTGAACAGGGATACGCGATCAATGTTATGCAACCGGCCGGCCGTGTACGAGCCTCTTTGAATACTTTTATGGAGAAAACGGCGATTGAGGCTTCTAAAGTTAGGGCCGGAAAAACCATCACTAAAAGTACCCACGCTATCTGCTTTTGTACAGGCATCGCAACAGGTTCGCCCGTTGACAGCAGCAGGTTGGCCTCCTACTTTTCGCTGGCATCACCGTGCTACCAGAACATTTATGTGAGAGTAGTACACTACTTTTTCTGGTCCATTCCAAAATTCATCGTTTAAATGCTTATAGAATCTCTCATAGGCATATCGTAGTACGCCCCAGTTTCATATTTGGGAACAAAATAGAAGCATGCAGAACATGAGCGCTCTTCAGACGATAGACGATACAAACGTCCCGTATCATAATGCGCAGTCCCCGTCCTCTCTTGGAATTATATAGTTTGATATAAGATTTATCCAAGTAATGTTGCTTGTCGGGACCGCTTGCGGATTTAGTTCCCCCGACTTCAATGTATTCTGGTGATATAACGGACTGAACTCAGTTTTTTCAGTAACAAGCGTTATTGAAATATGCGGTGCTGTCGCGGAAGCCGTTTCGTGGTTGAGTGCCAGCTAAAGTTTCTAAGGCAAGTCGATTCGGATTTCTATACACTTTCAACGACGTTTGACGGGCCTGCAAGTCTGTGACTTGGCCTGAGGCACCCGGCACTGATTGCTGATTCACAGAATAATGCGCCCATCTACTCGAAAATTTATGTTACATACGACATGTAATACGTAGTTGTGTTACATACGACATGTTGTATGTAACCCATGTATGTAACCCGTAACTAGAGGGGGATACCAATAAAAAACCCGAACGGTGCACCAATATGAAACTGGGAGGAGCACCACTATCAAACTGGAGGGGGCACCAATATCGAACTGCTAAGGGAAAATATCAAACTGGAGTGAGGTACCAATATCAAACTGGATGGGTACCACTATCAAACTGGAGATGGCACCAATATCAAAATGGAGCGGTGCACCAACATCAAACTGGAGGAGGGCACCAATATCAAATTGGAGGTTGGCACCAATATCAAACTGGAGGGGGCACCAATATCAAATTGAAGGGGTACCACTAAATTAAACTGGAGGGGGAACCAATATCAAAATGGAGAGGACACCAATATCAAACTGTAATCAAACTGGACGGAGAACCAATATAAAACTGGGGGGAGCACCACTATCAAACTGGAGGGGGCACCAATATCAAAATAGAGGGGGCACCAATATCAAATTGGAAGGGGCAAAAATGTCAAACTATAGGGAGACACCACTATCAAACTGGTGAGGAAAATATTAAACTGGAATGAGGCACCAATATCAAACTGGAGAGGTACCACTATCAAACTGGAGGGGGCACCAATATCAAAATGGAGCGTTGCACCAATATCAAGCTTTAAGGGGCACCAATATCAAACTGGAAGAAGGACCAATATCAAATTGGAGGGGGCACCAATATCAATTTGGAGGGGGCACCAATATCAAACTATATCGAGACACCACTGACAAACTGATCGGGTAAATATCAAACTGGAGTGAGGCACCAATATAAAACTGGAGTGGTACCAATATTAAACTGGAGGGAGGTACCAATATCAAACTGGAGGCGGGCAATATCAAACTGGACGTGCGCACCAATATCAAACTGGAGTAGAGTTTCGTGAAGTCCTATATACCAGTGTTACATACGACATGTCGTATGTAACACTGGTTACGTACGACTTGTCGTATGCAACACTGGTTACGTACGACATGTCGTATGCAACACTGGTTACATACGACATGTCGTATGTAACTTTGGTTACATACGACACGTCGTATGTAACACAGCTACGTACGACATGTCGTATGTAACAAAAATTTTCGAGTAGATGGGCGCATTATTCTGTGAATCAGCAATAATGTATACCTGTTACTGAGGCACCCGGTTTGATGTCGGTATTTGTTGCCGATATTTCAGAAATGCACATAGATTCGTGTACAAAAAATTACCGTTAAAATTCTTCGATGCTAGTGTTGAGCCGGTTAGGCAGTTGCTGCAAAATGGGTTGGACATGCAACGGCGGCGCGGCCAAGTGCGACGCAATAGCTGCAAGAGACATGTGCCGCAGTCCGATCAACACCGTCATCTGTGGTTGTTTTTCTTTACCACCTAGCTCATCGATATGTCGCTTAATAATCATTCCTTCATGTTTCAACGTAGATCATTACCATTTTATCCAGTAAGTCCACCAACGAATGGGATAATTGACGCTCATGCCATTTGGCGGCATCCAAAATGTCTCCAATATGTCGCAGTTGCAGTTCATTAGTTGTCGACGCAAAGCGTTGTTACCTCCCATTAAAAACTGCTCTAAACAACCACTCTGCTCGGCTTCTCCGGGCGGTCCTGCTTTTTTGAGTAGCGGTTTAGCTTCAATCCATATATTTGAAATGGGATGTCACGGCGTTTGTTTTGGTTAACTCGTTTGTGTACCGTTTGACTCTGACTACAATGACGGGTGAATAAATGCCTCACGTTGGCCGCGGGTGCTCGTTAGCTTTACTTCTTGGTCTGATACAAGGTGTTGATGGGAACGAGCGCTGATCCAGTTAGCAACAAAGGCAGATATCCGAAACGCCGGTTATCCGTCCACTAGATTCGCATCAACCAACACGTTTAAAATTTGTAGCCACACGTCAATATCGAGGTGCCATTCCGATTACGATAATACGAATTTTCAAACGCGTTATTTGATGTGGAGGGTACTGATATCTTACTATCAATGGATGATCGTTGTAGTGACGTGGTCAGTCCAACGACTGTGTCCGACATGGATGATTCAGTTGCGGCATTAGTTGGTCCGTTCGCCCACGTGTAGCTCGGGCAGGTCTCACGCAATATATATACTCCAAGTCCGCTAGCGTCCCTGTTCAGTGGGGATATTTTATGATGGCCGCTAATTGAATTTACATGCGTCTGGGAAAAATCGGGCGTTAAAATCATGTTTAATGTCTCGCGGAGTTTAGTTAATACACAATAGGAAATGCTACGAGGGCTGCCTCACTTGTAACAAATCACCTCTCTTTAGTTTTAACGGGCTATACCTTTCCGATGGGCTTCTATGATTGGCGGTCGACCGATTGTTGTTTTAGTAAACTCAGCTCAAATGCTCCAATGGCATAGCCTGTTGCTGCTACTCGACTTGGGTTAGAATTTCTTTAACGTAGATTAGATATACTAGCAGTTTAGCGGTTTGTGCTGCTTTACTAAAGTTAGATTTCTAGTAATTACACTTTATGTCGAAGGCTTCACGGGCTTAGTCATTTGCTGCTGCTTCACATAAATACTGTATCATTTAACGAAAATACCGCATATTTCTTAAACATTAGACAAAAAAGTGCAGTAAAATTTAACTTCTAGGTATAGCTAACTCTTTAACTACGGTAAAATAGTGCTTTCTCAACTAGTGTTCGCCGATTGCCATGTTTTAACAAGCTAAAATATATCATGCTAATGAACAAAAACAATATATTAAAAATAATGTCGGAGCCAATGGAATTATTGATTGCCACGATTTTGCAATCGCTGATAATTGTCTCACAGCCTCGACCGTAGCCAATCGATGAAATGAACGGCAACCAGCGGCTAGTCCAGTGGACGACCGGATACCGGGCGATAATTGGTTTTTGCAACGGCTGTGTTCCTGCTCGGAAATAGCACTGGCACTGTTGCGGGACGAATTGCGACAAGATGTTAATCTCGTGACAGTTTTACATCGTCATAGAAATAGCGTGCTCAAATGTTTAAGCGAAGAATATCAATAACACCTCGGCGGGGCCGAAACTGGCCGGCTAAGCCGTCGAGCGGGACACAAGTATCGATAAAGACATGACAACATAACGGTATGAAAGTATGAACCTCTGGTTATCCAACTGCATTATCAATTTCGGTCAACATGTTTTCGCGGATAGACTAGGAAAATTCTATGTCCATTTCAAATTAATAAATATTTATATATAATTTGTCGTATCGGCGTGTCCTGTCGTCTTTCAAAGGTGTTGACAGTTGACAGTTCCTTAACGTTTGTTACAATTGAATTAGAATGCAAATTTAATGCAAATGTGTCGGCATAAAACGAAAGTGTCCTGGAGCTTATTAGTTACTGTTAGCGATCATAACCGTTTTTGGTTTAATAGTTGTAAAATTTGGTTTACAAACAATTTTGATGTTTGCAATAACATAAAATTTTTTGCTTGAGTAGATACGGTTCGGTAAACTCAATTTTTCCAAAAGAATATAAGAGAGATGGTCAGAGGGCGCAGGGTAAGTTTAATTGTATATAATACATGATGGTGCCACAAAACATAGAAAATGAAAACACACCATTTTGTTCTTCCGCGGACCTAGGCTGAGCGTATTGCAGTCATAATTGTACAATGTAACTGAAGGGCTAGTCCGCATTGCGCTGTCTTCCTTTTAACGTCCGAAATTAAATTATAGGTTTTAATTTTAGCTAAGCTACGACATTTTGCAGCATACGCTAAAATTGTAGCATTAATAATCTCAATCGTGCTTAATGTTGTGCTTGTAGTACGAAATATGGGCTGTTACATATTCATTTTTCCACCCGTGAAAATACGTTTTTTTTCAATTGCCATTGATACATGCTTGATGAAACAATCAAAAGTTTCCCGTATACTGCATTTGTCCATATGAATTGCAACTGCATAATAAGATAAATCCAGATGACAAATTACAAACACATATCAGTATTGCATGGTTCTGGATAAATTTTTTGGTTTCAACGCTCATTTGTGTAAATATTTTACTAACGTTAGGTGATTTATATACTATCAAACACTAATTCATGAAAGTTTTTTTTCATCTTTTTGAATTCAAACATTGATGTACGCACATACTGTCGTACGAAGAAAAGTAAGATATAAACCTTCAACCTGTAAAACGATGTACCTTTTATATAACTTATAACTAAAATTACCGCAACTTCCTACACTTATAGTACAACAGCTATGTTATGCTATATTCGAAGAATAATAGTACAGAAATACTTCAAAGCGACAATTAAGTATGCTCCTAAAATACCGGCAAATAAATATGTCATCAATGCAATTTTACCGATTTAGAATTGGTTTCTCTAAGCCCTAGTGCAGCACAGTTTTTTTGTTGGACTGACGTATAGACTTGGTTTTTCTTATAGTTTTACGTATTGCCAGAGTGACCGATGTGACTATTGGGGCTCTCGTCAGCGATAAAAGCAAACACAATAGTATCAGGTCGTTTGACAGCATCTTGCTTTAAAAACATAATTAACCGCGGAAAACCTTTTATTTCCAGAATATATCAATTTCAAACGTTGATGCTGCCTCTCTCGTGCAAAACACCGACAGTTTCCATTTTGAAGCATGATTTGCCTACATGTCACCTTGTAACTGGCATAAACGCATTTTATAAAACTAGAGGAAGCAAGAAATTTGTCCGATTTAGCTGGACTGACGACCACTTTTTGCGCAATTATACTCTCCTGAAAACAAGTATACTTTGATTAAAACTGTAAGCTATAGCAAGATTCTAGTGGCGTAGATTAAATGGAAAGTATTATCATGTATAGATGTGTTTACTTATTTCTACGCAGCACTTTTTTAATGTTATATAAAACAAAGTCGGAATGCAGGAGAGACGGTCCTAGCAAACCATACAGTTGTCTTAAACATAGCACTACTGTTAAATTTAACAAATATAGCTTTTCATACAAATATACACTAAGCACCTAGGTCGGTGATTTCCCAACTGCTGCAAAAACGGTGGGACTTTAATGATATTTGAAAAAAGAAGAAACAAAAACGAAAAACAAACAAAACAAGAAACAGAATCTTCATAACTACCGACGTAATAAATTGCGATTATACTTGTGGCCACAAGATTATTGCAGAAATGAGCAGAAATTTGTCTGGACCGTTGGCGTCGTATACTTCAGGTTGGACATAGCCAAAAGTAGTAAAAGGCGCAAATAGGTGACCATATCTTTGCAGCAAATTAGCATTATGGGTTGTGCTTTTTTCTGTAAGGCTGTGGATTTGGTACAAAAATGGCGATTTTTTCTCGAATTCAGTGCAGTAAAGGTGCAACGGTAGTTGGGGATTTACTCAAAAACATACATTGTTGCTGATTTTCGTTCTAATCCTAAAAGCTTATGTTGCCGTCCGTGCTTACGATACCTCAGAATATTACGCTGCTTAAAGGGATAGAAGGTCATCATTCATGATTATACAAATAATCAATTATAGTCGATTTTGCGTCTCTTCAGATATCAGTGTTTTCGTGCGCGACACGTAGCGGTAGTTTTCGGCCCTAGAATCTCTCAATATTTTTGACCCCCATTTTGTGTCATAGACATGATTACCCTACCAAATGTTCTTGGGCCACTGAATTTACACCCCGCTCATGTATTTGCACTGCAAATTACACACCACCCGTGTTCTTTTTCCACCAAATTACCCCCACCCATCACCTTGGACAACCAATTTACAACCCACCTATGTTTTTGGACCACCAGGTTTTCTAGACAGCTCAGGTTCTTGCGCCACCCTCTAAATTATACCTCATCCATGTTCTTAATCACCAAATTCAACGGCCCACCCTGCACTTGGATCACTAAATTCAGAAAAAATCTTAAAGTATAGGATAAGGTAGTAATGTTTATGACCCTCCATATAAATTATAAGCTTATCGGGGTAAGGCAGAAAACGATTGCGACATGCTCAGGTCCATAGTACAGGTGAACAGTCTTGCTCTCAAACAGAGTCGAGTACCATGGGCTCTTGACAATACTATTTCTGTTCATATAACAAAACCCTAGTTTATACAATGAATATAAGCACTTATGCGTCGTTCACAGAGATCTGCGTGCACGAAAAGCACACCGTAAGCTATTGCAAAACGATACATTTTCATTATATTATTGCAGAGTGTAATGATTTTCTATTTTTGGTTCCAACAATAGCGTTGCGCATAAATATTGATGTTGCAATAACGTTTTCGTTCAGTGTACCCACCAAACAAACTATATTGTTGCTGCAACATCAATAGCTTGCTCAATGCCATTGTAGCGACAATATAATCTAACATAAATGCAATGACAATAGTTTTCTCGTAGCATGTTAGCAACAGTAGCAGTTACGGATGTATGCAACTGCAATATTATGCTAGTGCGTCGTTCACAAGCGAATGTTATTAAGAACAGTCTTAGCCATACATACTCAAGGTCCGAGGCCTCAGGGCATGGTAGCCAGTGCCACGGGGGCGGGAGTGCGGTTGCGGGGGTTCATGTATGGCAGGTAGATAGAATGCCAAAATTGTAGAAGTTCATAATTTTCCAAATTTGCTGAATTTTCGCCATCGTCGTTAATTTTCAGTAATTTTTGCTTGTCTTCGCTAAGTTTCCTTAACGTTTCTCTATTTTCGGCAAAACTTTACGGCGCATACGGTGCCTAGGGGATCGGTTGTACGTTGGGCCCCTGGTGGGGTCGGCACACCTGGCAGGGGAGGGGCATATAACACATCTGGAGGTTTAATTGGGAATCCACAGGGATTCATATGCCACATTCATTATCACTATTCTTGCGCTATTTAAGGAAACTGCGCTCGCTGTGTTTCGACTATTTGAGGCAAACATATTGAGTTCAGCTTAAGTGAATAACAGTAAGCAGAGCATCAACCAACATCCAATTTTTTGGCTTGGTATAGTACGCTCTTCAATCTCATAAGGCTCATAAGATGTACGACTGCGCATTGATCTAACACTTTTAATATTGTATAAGTGTTACAGATTTTTATCAAGCGAATTGAGATTTCGCGCTGCATTTGAGATGTTCTTCTCAAATTCGCTTCCAATTCTCCTATTTTGTAATATCGCTATAATGTAGAAATTTAGATAGTTTCCACACGGTTTGAAGCCAATAACGTGTTAAGATAATTTATTTTCATAGATTCTCCAATTTTCCACCCGAACTGTGTATATGTTAACTGATAAATATAAATTTCTCAAATCTGGCGGTGAATTTTATCGAATATGACTGGGGATTGTGTCTGTTTATTTAGTGCACAACAATTAAAATATTTTAGCAATAGCGCATCAGTTAGAAATGCAATAATAGAATTTCCTAATATTTGCTGTAGAACTGGAAAGCGTGCATTACAGATCAATCGAATTCTTGTATAACTCGTCATAGAGTTAAAATTAATATTCTAACTTTGATTTTAATATTTTATCAGTCATTAAGAGCAATTTATGAAACGACTTAGTGAACTTCAGCATATAGCATCGGCGTACATAAACGCATAACAGTTGGTTATTATAAGATGAAAAAGGCTCCGGAATCACAGACACCGTTAGGATTTACTACAACGAGAACAAGAGCAGCGAAGATGGAGGTTTAGTTTGGGTTATAACATATCTGATTTATCGTTGTTCGAAGTGACCAAAAATCTGGAATTGCTGGTCACTTATTTAGTTATACCCATTGTATCTACCTTACGTATATCGAAAGCCAGCGTGTAATATTAAGCTCACGTATTACTAATCTGCGACATCCGAGTCTTTTAGAGTACTTTGTGACACCTTCGGTTAGTGACTGTGATTGTTGAGTGCAATTCTCCTGGCTATAACTGGTTAAATAGACCTTTAAACAACGGTAAATACAGTACAATATGTCCTCTGTAAGTAGATTACCGGAGTTCAATTCTGTTAAATGTTTTAACCCTATAACGTTCACTGTCCTCAAAACAGGTCAGGGCACACTGTGTACTATGGTGTAACGGTACGAGCGAAGTTTCCACTGAGGGATCTAGGGGAAGCGAAATCGTGAAAGTCTTTTTGTTGGTTTCTATCGTTCATAACTCATCTTGGGATAGATGGATGGATTTCGTATTGCTCCTCAGGGCTACCTGAGCCAACCATATTAAGGTTCCATTTTAATATTAAATAAGCCAGATATAGATAATAACCTATCTTTATTGTTGAAACAATAGACCGACATTTTATAGTAATCACATTAATATGCTACGAGAAAACTATTGTCGCTGCATTTATATTGGATTCTATTGTCGATACAATGGCATTGAGCAAGCTATTGATGTTGCAACAACAATATAGTTTCTTTGGTGGGTACACTGAAAGCAAACGTTATTGCAACATCAATATTTATGCACAACGCTATTGTTGGAACCAAAAATAGAAAATCATTACACTCTGCAATAATATAACGAAAATGTATCGTCTTTGCAATAGCTTACGGTGTGCTTTTAGTGCACGCAGATCTCTGTGAACGACGCATTATATAAATAAAACTCACACATACAGTACAATATTATTAAAACTTTAGGCGGTTTCTAATATATAAATTTTTGATGAATCGCGTAGTGAGGTTTGACTAATTATGAACATTTGGTGTATGGCAGTATATATGGCGTAAGTGTTTTTTGGCATGTTCTGATATCTAATATGTATTAGGACCAGTTCTGGCCCTAAGGGATCCCAGCTGCACCACGATTTTCCTTGGTGTAGTGCCCGGACAAGCCCGCCTTCCACGACTCCCCGGTAACCTGCTGGATGACCTAAGGGAACTGCTTGGATAAGCAGGCTGTCGGCGGGTTTTAATAGGGTGTTCGGCCTGGCCCCTATATCGGCCCTCGTATCTAGTGGCATGGAGGTCCCCCTGAGGGAGGGTCAGCCCCTAAGCCTGCTCACATGTAGTAAGGCCGACCCATCTTTCCCCCATTTTATTCGAAGCCCTGCCCAAGGTGAAATACCATGTTCCTACTGGGTGATAACAATTGGGAGCTCGTTAGGAAGTTTAAAATTCTGTTTTCTTAGGGCTATGTTATAGTGAGGCTCCGTCGCGACCAACCTGAATTTAGTTTTTTGTGAGGACCTTAGTGGGTCTAGAAATGATAAAACTACCTATCGTAGGTCGAGAAATAATAGAAAAGCTTATCGCCTAAGCAAAATTCAACACTCTAACAATTTAATAGTTGATATCAACCTTACATACAGGTAGTCATAAAATATCGGTACACAGGAGGCACTTTTATGTATACATATTGACAATACTGGGGTACCTTGCAGTGTACCCTACACACATATGACGGGTGATGTGAAATCCCTTTCAGCGTAACCCTACGATAGGGGACATGAAAAATCAACTCGGCGTCCACCCATAATTTATTACTCCAAGGGTCATGCCTAAACCTCTTGACACTATGCTTACAAGCGTAGCGGACTTTTGTCAACGCTCGTTTGGAGTCGTTCCGCGGAGTCCGGAGGTCAGTTACAGGCTACTCGCAATGAGAGTTTGTGATCAATATTTTGTTTGCGCCGGGGTCAGGTTGGAAACACGGGTCTTCATCAAAAGAGGAAGGCGCTGCTGCGTCTCCCGGACTTAAAATTATACTAAATTTAAAATTATTTAAAATTAATTTTAAATTGGCCTTTAAAATGATTTGACATGAAACGAACCAGGTTTTGAATTTAGAACAAAACGAGAACGGGAACCCACCGTGTCTACACAGGTTGCGGGTCCGCGCCTATAAATTTTCATTTCAAAGAAAAGTTTGGAGAAACAATTACTTTGTGTCCTTCTCAGGACCGTCGCTCGACTAACGGGTGCGATCACGAGAATTTACTTAAAGTTCGGCTCAGTCAGACGTTGCAGCTGCCTCCGCCACTTCTCATGGTGTAGTGGTTTACTCCTCCGAGTGTCCTCGAATTGAGTGGAGGTCCGCAGTCATTTGCAAGCATGAATAGGACGCGTGCTGCCGCGCCCTCCAGGAAAAGCTTAGTTCGAGAACCAAAAGAAAGCAGCAGTGATTTGAGTTTGAAAACACTTCGGATACCCCTGTTGGATGGGAACAGTGAGACAATGAAAACCGTGCGACGCGGGAGACATAACGCTCGAGAGGTCGTGACACGTCACTCCCGGTGGAGCAGCCGTATCGACCCCTCGGAGGTTATTTTATTGTAAAAATTTGCTGCGGAGTGCTCCACCGTGTCTAAACGGCCTGAGACCCGTCCGGCCTTTTTGGGGTTAGTTGATTGAATTTTCACCGAAGAGAAAACAAATCTCAGGGTAAAAGCTCAAGTTTTTTTGGGGCTAGCGTCAGGGTTTCCGCTCTTTACTTCTTTAAAACGCTCGCTGCCTGCAAATGACTGCGTCCGTCGCGAGCGGACCACTCGCTCTGCTTCCCCAATAACTGGGTCTTTGAGTCGTGTGACCTGGAGTTATTCCTGTTGATTTTTCCTATAACGTAAACCCGTCTCAAGCTACTAATTCGAAAGCGAGCGCGGATGGAGCATGAGTCGAGAGGGGCTCCATTATCGTTTGTGGGCGGTTAGCAATACGAACTGAACGAAGAACCTGCTACAAACCGCTACGTATTGCTACCACAAACGATAATGGAGCCCCTCTTTCGACTCATGCTCCATCCGCGCTCGCTTTCGAATTAGTAGCTTGAGACGGGTTTACGTTATAGGAAAAATCAACAGGAATAACTCCAGGTCACACGACTCAAAGACCCAGTTATTGGGGAAGCAGAGCGAGTGGTCCGCTCGCGAACTTGCGGGTATGTAGTCATTTGCAGGCAGCGAGCGTTTTAAAGAAGTAAGAAGCGGAAACCCTGACGTCAGCCCCAAAAAAACTTGAGCTTTTACCCTGAGATTTGTTTTCTTTTTGGTGAAAATTCAATCAACTAACCCCAAAAAGGCCGGACGGGTCTCAGGCCGTTTAGACACGGTGGAGCACTCCGCAGCAAATTTTTACAATAAAATAACCTCCGAGGGGTCGATACGGCTGCTCCACCGGGAGTGACGTGTCACGACCTCTCGAGCGTTATGTCTCCCGCGTCGCACGGTTTTCATTGTCTCACTGTTCCCATCCAACAGGGGTATCCGAAGTGTTTTCAAATGCAAATCACAGCTGCTTTCTTTTGGTTCTCGAACTAAGCTTTACCTGGAGGGCGCGGCAGCACGCGTCCTATTCATGCTTGCAAATGACTGCGGACCTCCACACAATTCGAGGACACTCGGAGGAGTAAACCACTACACCATGAGAAGTGGCGGAGGCAGCTGCAACGTCTGACTGAGCCGAACTTTAAGTAAATTCTCGTGATCGCACCCGTTAGTCGAGCGACGGTCCTGAGAAGGACACAAAGTAATTGTTTCTCCAAACTTTTCTTTGAAATGAAAATTTATAGGCGCGGACCCGCAACCTGTGTCCACACGGTGGGTTCTCCGTTCTCGTTTTGTTCTAAAATCAAAACCTGGTTCGTTTCATGTCAAATCATTTTAAAGGCCAATTTAAAATTAATTTTAAATAATTTTAAATTTAGTATAATTTTAAGTCCGGAGACGCAGCAGCGCCTTCCTCTTTTGATTAAGACCCGTGTTTCCAACCTGACCCCGGCGCAAACAAAATATTGATCACAAACTCTCATTGCGAGTAGCCTGTAACTGACCTCCGGACTCCGCGGAACGACTCCAAACGAGCGTTGACAAAAGTCCGCTACGCTTGTAAGCATAGTGTCAAGAGGTTTAGGCATGACCCTTGGAGTAATAAATTATGGGTGGACGCCGAGTTGATTTTTCATGTCCCCTATCGTAGGGTTACGCTGAAAGGGATTTCACATCACCCGTCATATGTGTGTAGGGTACACTGCAAGGTACCCCAGTATTGTCAATATGTATACATAAAAGTGCCTCCTGTGTACCGATATTTTATGACTACCTGTATGTAAGGTTGATATCAACTATTAAATTGTTAAGAGTGTCGAATTTTGCTTAGGTGATAAGCTCTCCAATCATCTCCTTACCTGACGATAGGTAGTTTTATCATTTCTAGACCCACTAAGGTCCTCACAAAAAACTAAATTCAGGTTGGTCGCGACGAAGCCTCACTATAACATAGCCCTAAGAAAACAGAATTTTAAACTTCCTAACGAGCTCCCAATTGTTATCACCCAGTAGGAACATGGTATTTCACCTTGGGGCAGGGCTTCGAATAAATGGGGAAGATGGGTCGGCCTTACTACATGTGAGCAGGCTTAGGGGCTGACCCTCCCTCAGGGGGACCTCCATGCCACTAGATACGAGGGCCGATATAGGGGCCAGGCCGAACACCCTATTAAAACCCGCCAGCTGCTTATCCAAGCAGTTCCCTTAGGTCATCCAGCAGGTTACCGGGGAGTCGTGGAAGGCGGGCTTGTCCGGGCACTACACCAAGGAAAATCGTGGTGCAGCTGGGATCCCTTAGGGCCAGAACTGGTCCTGAATACATATTAGATATCAGAACATGCCAAAACACTTACGCCATATATACTGCCATACACCAAATGTTCATAATTAGTCAAACCTCACTACGCGATTCATCAAAAATTTATATATTAGAAACCGCCTAAAGTTTTAATAATATTGTACTGTATGTGTGAGTTTTATTTTTTAATAATGCGTCGTTCACGAAGATCTGCGTGCACTAAAACCACACCGTAAGCTATTGCAAAGACGATGTATTGTGGTTCTATTATTGCAGAGTGTAATGATTTTCTATTTTTGGTTCCAACAATAGCGTTGCGCATAAATATTGATGTTGCAATAACGTTTGCTTTCAGTGTACCCACCAAAGAAACTATTGTTGTTGCAACATCAATAGCTTGCTCAATGCCATTGTAGCGACAATAGAATCTAGCATAAATGCAGCGACAATAGTTTTCTCGTAGCATATTGTGATTGCTATAAAAAGTTGGTCTGTTGTTTCAACAATAAAGATAGGTTATTATTTGTATCTGGCTTATTTAATATTAAAATGGTACCTTATTATGGTTGGCCCAGGTAGCTCTGAGGGGCAATACGAAATCCATCCATCCATCAGAAGATGAGTTATGAATGACAGAAACCAACAAAATGATTTTCACGATTTCCGCTTCCCCTAGATCCCTCAGTGGAAACTTCGCTCGTACCGTTACAACATAGTGCACAGTGTGCCCTGACCTGTTTTGAGGACAGTGAACGTTATAGGGTTAGAACATTTAACTGGATTGAACTCCGGTAATCCACTTACAGAGGACGTATTGTATTGTATTCACCGTTGTTTAAAAGTGTATTTAACCAGATATAGCCAGGAGAACTGCACTCGAAAAGCACAGTCACTAATCAAAAGTGTCACAAATTACACTAAAAGACTCGGATGTCGCAGATTAGTAATACGTGAACTTAAAATTATACGCTGGCTTTCGATATACGTAAAGTGGATACAACGGAGATACTAACAAATGAAGGTTTTATTTTTGGTCACTTCGAACAAAGATAAATCAGATATGTTATAACCCAAACTAAACCTCCATCTCCGCTGCTCTTGTTCTCATTGTAGTAAATCCTAACGGTGTCTGTGGTTCCAGAGCCTTTTTCATCTTTATATAGCCAACTGTTATGCGTTTATGGACGCCGATTCTATATGCTGAACTTCACTTAGTCGTTTCATAAATTGCTCTTAATGACTGATAAAATATTAAAATCAAAGTTAGAATATTAATTTTAACTCTATGACGAGTTATACAAGAATTCGATTTATCTGTAACGCACGCATTCCAGTTCTACTGCAAATATTGGGAAATTCTATTGTTGCATTTCTAACTGATGCGCTATTGCTAAAATATTTTAATTGTTGTGCACTAAATAAACAGACACAATCCCAGTCATATTCGATAAAATGCACCGCCAGATTTGAGAAATTTATATTTATCAGTAAACATATACACAGTTCGGGTGGCAAATTGGAGAATCTATGAAAATAAATTATCTTAACACGTTATTGGCTTCAAACCGTTTGGAAACTATCTAAATTTCTAAATTATAGCGATATTACAAAATAGGAGAATTGGAAGCGAATTTGAGAAGAACATCTCAAATGCAGCGCGAATATCTCAATTCGCTTGATAAAAATCTGTAACACTTATACAATATTAAAAGTGTTAGATCAATGCGCAGTCGTTTTACATTTTATGAGGCTTATGAGGTTGAAGAGCGTACTATACCAAGCCAGAAAAATTGGATGTTGATTGATGCTCTGGTTACTGTTATTCATTTTAGCTGAACTCAATATGCTTGCCTCAAATAGTCAAACACAGCGAGCGCAGTTTCCTTAAATATCGCAAGAATAGTGATAATGAATGTGGCATATGAATCCCTGTTGATTCCCAATTTAACCTCCAGATGTGGTATATGCCCCTTCCCTGCCAGGTGTGCCGACCCCACCTGATGCCCAACGTACAACCGATCCCTAGGCACCGTATGCGCCGCAAAGTTTGGCGAAAATAAAGAAACGTTAAGGAAACTTAGCGAAGACAAGCAAACATTATGGAATATTAACGAAGATGGCGAAAATTCAGCAAATTTGGAAAATTATGAACCTCTACAATTTTGACATTCTGTCTACCTGCCATACATGAACCCCCGCAACCGCACTCCCGCCCCCGTGGCACTGGCTACCATGCCCTGAGGCCTCGGACCTTGAGTATGTATGGCTAAGACTGTTCTTAATAACATTCGCTTGTGAACGACGCACTAGCATAATATTGCAGTTGCATACATCCGTAACTGCTACTGTTGCTAACATGCTACGAGAAAACTATTGTCATTGCATTTATGTTAGATTATATTGTCGCTACAATGGCATTGAGCAAGCTATTGATGTTGCAGCAACAATATAGTTTGTTTGGTGGGTACACTGAACGAAAACGTTATTGCAACATCAATATTTATGCGCAACGCTATTGTTGGAACCAAAAATAGAAAATCATTACACTCTGCAATAATATAATGAAAATGTATCGTTTTGCAATAGCTTACGGTGTGCTTTTCGTGCACGCAGATCTCTGTGAACGACGCATAAGTGCTTATATTCATTGTATAAACTAGGGTTTGGTTATATGAACAAAAAGAGTATTGTCAATAACCCATGGTACTTGACTCTGTTTGAGAGCAAGACTGTTCACCTGTACTATGGACCTGAGCATGTCGCAATTGTTTTCCGCCTTACCCCGATAAGCTTATAATTTATATGGAGGGTCATATTACTACCTTATCCTATACTTTAAGATTTTTTCTGAATTTAGTGATCCAAGTGCAGGGTGGGCCGTTGAATTTGGTGATTAAGAACATGGATGAGGTAAGGATGAGAGGTAGGGGAAGAGCTTGAGCTGTCGAGAAAACTGGTGGTCCAAAAACATAGGTGGGTTGTAAATTGGTTGTCCAAGTTATGGGTGGGGGTAATTTGGTGGAAAAAGAACACGGGGTGGTGTGCAATCCCAGTGCAAATACATGAGCGGGGTGTAAATTCAGTGGCCCAAGAACATTTGGTAGGTTAATCATGTCTATGACACAAATTGGGGGTCAAAAATATTGAGAGATTCTAGGGCCGAAAACTACCGCTACGTGTCGCGCACGAAAACACTGATATCTGAAGAGACGCAAAATCGACTATAATTGATTATTTGTATAATCATGAATGATGACCTTCTATCCCTTTAAGCAGCGTAATATTCTGAGGTATCGTAAGCACGGACGGCAACATAAGCTTTTAGGATTAGAACGAAATATCAGCAACAATGTATGTTTTTGAGTAAATCCCCAACTACCGTTGCACCTTTACTGCACTGAATTCGAGAAAAATCGCCATTTTTTGTACCAAATCCACAGCCTTACAGATAAAAGCATTACCCATTATGCTATTTTGCCACAAGGATATGGTCATCTATTTGTGCCTTTTACCTACTTTTGGCTATGTCGAACCTGAAGTATACTACGCCAATGGTCCAATACAAATTTCCGCTTCATTTCTGCAATAATCTTGTGGCCACAAAGTATAATCGCAATTTATTACGTCGGTAGTTATGAAAGATTCTGTTTCTTGTTTTGTTTGTTGATTTCCTTTTTGTTTCTCTTTTTTCAATTATCATTAAAGTCCCACCGTTTTTGCAGCAGTTGGGAAATCACCGACCTAGGTGCTTAGTGTATATTTGTATGAAAAGCTATATTTGTTAAATTTAACAGTAGTGCTATGTTTAAGACAACTGTATGGTTTGCTAGGACCGTCTCTCCTGCATTCCGACTTTGTTTTATATAACATTAAAAAAGTGCTGCGTAGAAATAAGTAAACACATCTATACATGATAATACTTTCCATTTGTGAATGATACGCCACTGAATACTGCTATAGCTTACAGTTTTAATCAAAAAGTACGGTACTTGTTTTCAGGAGAGTATAATTGCGCAAAAAAAGTGGTTGTCGTGAGTCCAAGCTAAATCGGACAAATTTCTTGCTTCCTCTAGTTTTATAAAATGCGTTTATGCCAGTTACAAGGTGACATGTAGGCAAATCATGCTTCAAAAACGAAACTGTCGGTGTTTTGCATGAGAGAGGCAGCATCAACGTTTGAAATTGATATATTCTGGAAATAAAAGGTTTTCCGCGGTTAATTATGTTTTTAAAGCAAGATGCTGTCAAACGACCTGATACTATTGTGTTTGCTTTTATCGCTGACGAGAGCCCCAATAGTCACATCGGTCACTCTGGCAATACGTAAAACTATAAGAAAAACCAAGTCTATACGTCAGTCCAACAAAAAAACTGTGCTGCACTAGGGCTTAGAGAAACCAATTCTAAATCGGTAAAATTGCATTGATGACATATTTATTTGCCGGTATTTTAGGAGCATACTTAATTGTCGCTTTGAAGTATTTCTGTACTATTATTCTTCGAATATAGCATAACATAGCTGTTGTACTATAAGTGTAGGAAGTTGCGGTAATTTTAGTTATAAGTTATATAAAAGGTACATCGTTTTACAGGTTGAAGGTTTATATCTTACTTTTCTTCTGTACGACAGTATGTGCGTACATCAATGTTTGAATTCAAAAAGATGAAAAAAAACTTTCATGAATTAGTGTTTGATAGTATATAAATCACCTAACGTTAGTAAAATATTTACACAAATGAGCGTTGAAACCAAAAAATTTATCCAGAACCATGCAATACTGATATGTGTTTGTAATTTGTCATCTGGATTTATCTTATTATGCAGTTGCAATTCATATGGACAAATGCAGTATACGGGAAACTTTTGATTGTTTCATCAAGCATGTATCAATGGCAATTGAAAAAAAACGTATTTTCACGGGTGGAAAAATGAATATGTAACAGCCCATATTTCGTACTACAAGCACAACATTAAGCACGATTGAGATTATTAATGCTACAATTTTAGCGTATGCTGCAAAATGTCGTAGCTTAGCTAAAATTAAAACCTATAATTTAATTTCGGACGTTAAAAGGAAGACAGCGCAATGCGGACTAGCCCTTCAGTTACATTGTACAATTATGACTGCAATACGCTCAGCCTAGGTCCGCGGAAGAACAAATGGTGTGTTTTCATTTTCTATGTTTTGTGGCACCATCATGTATTATATACAATTAAACTTACCCTGCGCCCTCTGACCATCTCTCTATATTGTTTTGGAAAAATTGAGTTTACCGAACCGTATCTACTCAAGCAAAAAATTTTATGTTATTGCAAACATCAAAATTGTTTGTAAACCAAATTTTACAACTATTAAACCAAAAACGGTTATGATCGCTAACAGTAACTAATAAGCTCCAGGACACTTTCGTTTTATGCCGACACATTTGCATTAAATTTGCATTCTAATTCAATTGTAACAAACGTTAAGGAACTGTCAACTGTCAACACCTTTGAAAGACGACAGGACACGCCGATACGACAAATTATATATAAATATTTATTAATTTGAAATGGACATAGAATTTTCCTAGTCTATCCGCGAAAACATGTTGACCGAAATTGATAATGCAGTTGGATAACCAGAGGTTCATACTTTCATACCGTTATGTTGTCATGTCTTTATCGATACTTGTGTCCCGCTCGACGGCTTAGCCGGCCAGTTTCGGCCCCGCCGAGGTGTTATTGATATTCTTCGCTTAAACATTTGAGCACGCTATTTCTATGACGATGTAAAACTGTCACGAGATTAACATCTTGTCGCAATTCGTCCCGCAACAGTGCCAGTGCTATTTCCGAGCAGGAACACAGCCGTTGCAAAAACCAATTATCGCCCGGTATCCGGTCGTCCACTGGACTAGCCGCTGGTTGCCGTTCATTTCATCGATTGGCTACGGTTGAGGCTGTGAGACAATTATCAGCGATTGCAAAATCGTGGCAATCAATAATTCCATTGGCTCCGACATTATTTTTAATATATTGTTTTTGTTCATTAGCATGATATATTTTAGCTTGTTAAAACATGGCAATCGGCGAACACTAGTTGAGAAAGCACTATTTTACCGTAGTTAAAGAGTTAGCTATACCTAGAAGTTAAATTTTACTGCACTTTTTTGTCTAATGTTTAAGAAATATGTGGTATTTTCGTTAAATGATACAGTATTTATAAGTTAAGCAGCAGCAAATGACTAAGCCCGTGAAGCCTTCGACATAAAGTGTAATTACTAGAAATCTAACTTTAGTAAAGCAGCACAAACCGCTAAACTGCTAGTATATCTAATCTACGTTAAAGAAATTCTAACCCAAGTCGAGTAGCAGCAACAGGCTATGCCATTGGAGCATTTGAGCTGAGTTTACTAAAACAACAATCGGTCTATGACCAATCATAGAAGCCCATCGGAAAGGTATAGCCCGTTAAAACTAAAGAGAGGTGATTTGTTACAAGTGAGGCAGCCCTCGTAGCATTTCCTATTGTGTATTAACTAAACTCCGCGAGACATTAAACATGATTTTAACGCCCGATTTTTCCCAGACGCATGTAAATTCAATTAGCGGCCATCATAAAATATCCCCACTGAACAGGGACGCTGATGGGACTTGGAGTATATATATTGCGTGAGACCTGCCCGAGCTACACGTGGGCGAACGGACCAACTAATGCCGCAACTGAATCATCCATGTCGGACACAGCTCGTTGGACTGACCACGTCACTACAACGATCATCCATTGATAGTAAGATATCAGTACCCTCCACATCAAATAACGCGTTTGTCCAAAATTCGTAATTTATCGTAATCGCAATGGCACCTCGATATTGACGTGTGGCTACAAATTTTAAACGTGTTGGTTGATGCGAATCTAGTGGACGGCATAACTGGTGTTTTCGGTATCTGCCTTTGTTGCTAACTGGATCAGCGCTCGTTCCCATCAACACCTTGTATCAGACCAAGAAGTAAAGCTAACGAGCACCCGCGGCCAACGTGAGGCATTTATTCACCCGTCATTGTAGTCAGAGTCAAACGGTACACAAACGAGTTAACCAAAACAAACGCCGTGACATCCCATTTCAAATATATGGATTGAAGCTAAACCGCTACTCAAAAAAGCAGGACCGCCCGGAGAAGCCGAGCAGAGTGGTTGTTTAGAGCAGTTTTTAATGGGAGGTAACAACGCTTTGCGTCGACAACTAATGAACTGCAACTGCGACATATTGGAGACATTTTGGATGCCGCCAAATGGCATGAGCGTCAATTATCCCATTCGTTGGTGGACTTACTGGATAAATGGTAATGATCTACGTTGAAACATGAAGGAATGATTATTAAGCGACATATCGATGAGCTAGGTGGTAAAGAAAAACAACCACAGATGACGGTGTTGATCGGACTGCGGCACATGTCTCTTGCAGCTATTGCGTCGCACTTGGCCGCGCCGCCGTTGCATGTCCAACCCATTTTGCAGCAACTGCCTAACCGGCTCAACACTAGCATCGAAGAATTTTAACGGTAATTTTTTGTACACGAATCTATGTGCATTTCTGAAATATCGGCAACAAATACCGACATCAAACCGGGTGCCTCAGTAACAGGTATACATTATTGCTGATTCACAGAATAATGCGCCCATCTACTCGAAAATTTTGTTACATACTACATGTCGTACGTAGCTGTGTTACATACGACGTGTCGCACGTAACCAAAGTTACATACGACATGTCGTATGTAACCAGTGTTGCATACGACATGTCGTACGTAACCAGTGTTGCATACGACAAGTCGTACGTAACCAGTGTCACATACGACATGTCGTATGTAACACTGTCATATAGGACTTCACAGAAACTCTACTCCAGTTTGATATCCGTGCGCACTTGCCAGTTTAGATATTGCCCGCCTCCAGTTTGATATTGGTACCTCCCTCCAGTTTAATATTGGTACCATTCCAGTTTTATATTGGTGCCCCAGTTTTTATTGGGTCACTCCAGTTTGATATTTACCCGATGCAGTTTGTGAGTGGTGTCGATTATAGTTTCGTATTGGTGCGCCTCTTTCAAAATTGATATTGGCTGCCCCCTCCAAATTGATATTGGTCCTTCTTCCAGTTTGATATTGGTGCCCCTTTAAAGCTTGATATTGGTGCAACGCTCCATTTTGATATTGGTGCCCCCTCCAGTTTGATAGTGGTACCTCTCCAGTTTGATATTGGTGCCTCATTCCAGTTTAATATTTTCCTCACCAGTTTGATAGTGGTGTCTCCCTATAGTTTGACATTTTTGCCCCTTTCCAATTTGATATTGGTGCCCCCCTCTCATTTTTGATATTGGTGCCCCCTCCAGTTTGATAGTGGTGCTCCCCCCAGTTTTATATTGGGGTATTTTCCTTCCAGTTTGATTACATTAGTTTGATATTGGTGTACCTCTTCCCATTTTGATATTTGGTTCCCCCTCCAGTTTAATTTAGTGGTAACCCTTCAATTTCCTTGATATTGGTGCCCTCTTCCAGTTTGATATTGGTGCCAATCTCCAATTTGATATTGGTGCCCTCCTCGAGTTTGATGTTGGTGCACCGCTCCATTTTGATATTGGTGCCATCTCCAGTTTGATAGTGGTACCCATCCCAGTTTGATATTGGTACCTCACTCCTAGTTTGATATTTTCCCTCACCGAGTTCGATATTGGTGCCCCCTCCAGTTTGATAGTGGTGCTCCTCCCAGTTTCATATTGGTGCACCGTTCAGTTTGTTAGTCTGCCCTCTAGTTACGGGTTACATACATGGGTTAGTGCAACGTGTGTCGTATGTAACACAACTACGTATTACATGTCGTATGTAACATAAAAATTTTCGTCAGATGAGCGCGTATCTCTGTCAATAACAATCAGTCAGGTGCCTCAGGCCAAGTCACAGACTTAGGCCCGTCAAACGTCGTTGAAAGTGTATAAAAATCCGAATCGACTTGCCTAAAAACTTTAGCTGGCACTCAACCACGAAACAGCTTCCGCGACAGCACCGCATATTTCAATAGTAGGCTTGTTCCTAAAAAAAGGCCTAAGAATTAGGTCCGTTATATCACCAGAATACATTGAAGTCAGGGGATTTCAATCCGCAAGCGGTCCCGACAAGCAACATTACTTGGATAAATCTTATATCAAACTATATAATTCCGAGAGAGGACGGGGACTGCGCATTATGATACGGGACGTTTGTAATCGTCTATCGTCTGAAGAGCGCTCATGTTCTGCATGCTTCTATTTTGTTCCCAAATATGAAACTGGGGCGTACTCACGATATGCCTATGAGAGATTCTATAAGCATTTAAACGATGAATTTTGCGAATGGACCAGAAAAGTAGTGTACTACTCTCACATAAATGTTCTGGTAGCACGGTGATGCCAGCGAAAAGTAGGAGGCCAACCTGCTGCTGTCAACGGGCGAACCTGTTGCGATGCCTGTACAAAAGCAGATAGCGTGGGTACTTTTAGTGATGGTTTTTCCGGCCCTAACTTTAGAAGCCTCAATCGCCGTTTTCTCCATAAAAGTATTCAAAGAGGCTCGTACACGGCCGGCCGGTTGCATAACATTGATCGCGTATCCCTGTTCAGAAGACTGTGAGTGCCTCGGGTGCTATGATCCATATGGTTATCCATGCAGCGAGTCGTCGGGTGAGGCCCAACATCTCGCACTGCCTGTCGTCAACAGCAACGCCCAAAAGCCACAGTGCTGCTCTAGCATATCAAAGTTCCAGGTTCCGATGGTGATATGTCTATCGTTAGTGGTCGGAGGTGCGTTCTAGCGGTCGACCAAGCAAGTGTTGTGCTTCAGATAGGTAAATTTTGGCGCTTAAGTTTTTGAAAAATCGCGCTGATTTGTCGGAAGTTCGAACAGTTAAATTTGCTTTTGAACATGATACAGTGGGTTACTAGAGCTTCGGAAAAATTATCGTACATCGTGAACGTGGAGGTAAGCTTGCTGAGTTGTCGAATTTGGGCTCAATCATGTTCCGTGGTTCTGAACCGTTGGGTAACATGGGAATTGTTTCTGGTGCATGAACCACCAGGGTGGCACCTCCGGCGTCAATTCCGGTAATATGGCCTTGCGTTATCGACATTAGAAGTCTGCCTGTTTCTGGCTAAATTCCGGCCTAATACCCGTTTAGTACAATTTTTTGTGGGTCGACCAGCCCGTCCTAAATATTATGGACTCGCATGAATGTCTGGCCAGGCATATGGCTGGATTTCACCGTGGCACCCTGAAGCTCTCGTTCAGTCACACTTTTCTACGAGATAAACGCAAAGTGTAAACTTTTGATGATGTAACTCACATGGAACTTGCAACAACCGGAACAAAGAAATTCTTGGTATATACTAATACGGAACGTACTTGGACGGAGGTGGCCCTACTAAGAGGTATGTCGCTGTCCCGACATCGGGAAAGATTAAAGTGTTGAAAGTAGGAGCCGCGATAAATTTGGAGCTAGAAAGGTACTGTCC
>JASANE010029671.1:0-18970 GCA_030248225.1 Trileptium ribeirensis
GCGTCAATTGGAACATCAGTGCTGTTGAGTTTCAAAGCGTGACAGTGTATTGTCTGTGGTATTCGCCATATTTGACTATTCTGCCCTGTTTGACATACCATAGGATTTGGGTGACTGTAACGGCCAAGCACAGGATATACCAGTAACAAAACTATAGTCATAATACATAAGCCTGCTGTAAACGTTATTTTCACTCCAAGGTTCGCCACTCCAGACGTTGCAGACCTTGAGCGCCTGTCTTTCTTGGGTTTTTTAATCGCGAACTTAACCGCATTACTCCAACTTTTTGTTTGACATTTCCATGATTCGTTGGACTATGGCCTATCGAATGCCGTCTACCCGGCTTAGCTTTAACGCTTTCCCGTACATCCAAGATCGGTGGCAGTAATAACCGAGCTAAAGTATCCCGAACTCGATCCGTCATGCGTTTGCTTTCCGGTGTTTCGTTATTTTGCGAATGGTTTATCATGACTGGTTCGGTATAGAACCGTTCGCAGTCCGCCTTTTTCCCAACCGCTTGGTCCTGTATGGCCTGTTGCGTATCTAATTCGTTTACTTCATCTTCCTCCATTTCTCTTTCAGCTCTTATTTCATCGACCATCAGTTGCATATGATGTTGCCGTCTCGTCAAAGGCCTAGGCAGCGGTTCAGGTCGATGCTGTTGCGCTTCAGGAAGAGTCCAATAATCCGGTAAGTTTTCGTCGAAAAGAAAACGTTGTGCTATTGTTTCGCGCATATTCCGAGATGTTAATGGACCGTTAGGTAAAGTGTAGGCGTGGTTGCGCATTTGTGGTGTTGCGTAACCTCGTACTCGGAAAGAGAACGACTAGCCAAGCAGAAACATAGCTTCATCTGTTAAATAAGGTGCACAGCGGATCAGATATACTTGTGGTTCCAGAAACAGCTCGTCGTTTTCCAAGAACTGACAGTGAATTGGCCAACACGAATTAGATTGTTGAACACACGATAGTATTTGATCTGAAAAGCAGTCACGAGCTAGTTGTGGTAAATCGCAGCTTTGTGTTAAGCCAGACCTTAGACACATTCAACGCTGTGCTCAGTTGTGTGTAGCACTCCCAATACACGGCTAAGCCCTAACCTTATAAGGCGGTCAAATACGCCAGGCGGTACCGCGTCGCCCGTGCCTCTTACTGTATTATTAGCACCTACGTGTAGTGTAATAATCAGTCGCTGACTAGGTCTAACGCTCAGGCGTTGTAGAGCACTAGCGAGACGTTCGTCCACGGTTTCAAGTCGGAGTCCGTATTTCCAGAGTAATAAAGATCCCGGACTACCGTTCCATTCGCTGCAGTTGTTCGTATCCGACGAATATGTGCCTGATAGCTTGAGGCTGCATCACTTCAGGTGGAGTTACGTTGATGCGGGGTGATTGCCGAGCGTTCGCCTCAGGTCTTTGTCCGGTAGTTCCTTGTTGAGAAGTGCACTTTCCAAGTGGAACCTGTCGCGTGTTAGCATCAAAATTACGAGATGTCGGTCGAACAATTCGGTGTCGGGCATGATGCTGCGCTATCTCCTGCTTTGCTAATTGCTCCGTATCCTTGCAGCTGATAATCTGAGGTATATTCCGTGCCCCTAATTGAAGTCATCGGCAATTTTGTGTCGTCGTCGTGATTTGTTACCGTGGCAATACACTTTGTGGCTTCAGGTACCGTTGGCTTGGAACCTTTGTCAACGTAATCAACGATATTATTTTCATGCAGCTTATTATCGTCGTAGTTTGGACAATAACAGCCGTTTTGCGGAAGCGTCGTAGCACGCCCGTCTGTCCCCGCGCGTGACCATTCTACAGATGCAGTGTTTGGCGTTAACGTGCCGCTATACGATGCGCCACTGCCACTCTGTGATCGCGCCGTATCGCCTTGGAATACCCGACACCAAGACGACTCCGTAGGCCGTCCGACCAACGTTCCTATAAACGGTGGTATGCGCAATACATTTTGAAGTTCGTTAAATCGTTAACTTGTGTTTGTTTGTTTTCCTGTTGCGCTGCCGAAGCCAGTATGACAATGGTACCTGCGGGCATTCTTGAATTGCCACTCCTGTTTAGGTTTTTGGGCCGTCAGGAGTGCCTTCCACCGTTATATCTATCTATTCGTTGAAGAGCCCGACAGTCTTCGGTTCGATGTCCACTGCTTCGATGAAAGTGGCAAAAGCTTTTGTCGTTTGCATTTTTATTGCAGTGTAATGCCGTGTGCCCCGAACGACCGCAGATTTGACAAATAGGCCTGTTAGTCAGTGTATACTGTTGCCGCGGATACATGTAACCAGTTGCACCGGCGTTATGTGTAACAGCATTCCCTCAGCTGGGTACGGTTCGTATGCTTTGGCTGCTTGTCGTGCGAGTAATTGCATTGACAGCGTTTTGTCTCGTTGCCAGCTCCAAGTTGTCTAATTAATTTACCATAGCATGTGCCCATACAGGTGTGTCGACTGGTCCGCCTGACATCGGAGTTACACCTTGTTCACGAACGTTAATGCTGTTGATGTGTGTTTTATTGGTTGCCGCAATATCAGCGATTCCAGCTGCGGAGTTTAATTTTGCTTCAATTCGCTCTGCCGCTAAAATTGCTTCTGCCATCGTTTTAGGTCCCATTACTTTAACTTCTTCACGAATTTGAGGTCTAAGGCGGCAATAAATTTATTGCGCAAATTCGTCTGTTTCTCCGCTTCTACTGTCATATAGCTTAGAACCGACTGTGCCAGTTCCGTTAGTGATCTAGCGTAGCAACCGACAGTTTCACTGGATCCCTGCGTGCGAATGTCGTATTTGTCACTGAGATACCTGCGGCGATCTTCAGCCATCAACGCGGCATCCAGGCTTGAAACAAGCCGGTCATAATCTTGCTTAGTTGTTTGATCAAGTCCGTTATACACGAACTTTGCATGGTTTGCATCGTTTCTTTCACTACTTATTTTTTGTCAACCCGAAGTCAGTTTTTAATGCGAACTATTTTTGTTAGAACAGAAATACTACGCAGCCGATAGATATTGATATGTCTATTAAATTATTTCTACTTTCAAATGAGTAATTTAGTCACTTCTGTATTAGATTTTTTAGAAAAATATATGTCTTACCCATTAAAAATATAAGTAATTCTGAAAATAATTATTTTATATGGCGATTTTTTCATATGATATAGGTAAAAATAAGCATTGTACATCATTATTTTTACTGTACTAAACGCCACTTAACGGAAGTATGAATGACTGTGTAATCACAAAACTTGCTGAAACCGTTGCGATTCGACTTAGGGATAAGAAGGATAAGAAAAAAAATTACGACTGAGTATGTGTTATTATAGAAGGGAGTTTTTTGAATGTTTGAGAGAGATAGAAGGTTTTGTTATTTTACACTATAGTGCAAAGGCACAAAACACGGAATTTACACACACAAATGTGATTTGTAAAACGACATATTTTAGGGTTCACTTGAGGAAATGCCATTTTTCCCCTTACACGGGATACTACCCTTCAGGAACATATGCACTCCGACAAATTCGAAGTGAATGGCCACTGAACCGGAGCCTACTTCGCAAACAATTTGTTACAAAGAACAACATACTCAGATTTCACGAAAATAGATACAGGTTTTAGAGATTCCCTAGGTATTTTTAAAATCTATTTTTAACCCTATTGAGCACAAGATGCACTGCATATACGCAGTTAGATGGCCACTAAACCGGAGCCTAGCCGAAGACAAACGGCAATGTGTATAAAGAACACATATCTAAAGGGCATGCTAGCAGAATATAAAGTCTAAGGCTTAAGATTTTTTTACTAAGGGTTCAACAAAACACGGAAACAATATAAGGTCTCCCACATGTTCACCCGGCCAATCCTGCTTGTTCCCAGCCTCTGTCGTACTGCCTCTACTGGACAGTGCTGGGTCGGCCTGACTGAGCAAACAAAGAGAAACTCACTCAGACTGAAACGCCCTACGGTGTAGGGGTTCCCCCGGTTGTTGGCACAGTGCCTGCGCCAGGATATACCTGTTTTCCGAGTGTCTGGAGGACATAGTTAGTAAATTTGAAAGCTCTGTTCTCAGGTTTCCAACAAGCAGCAGTAGTACATCGAGAAACAAAATGAGTCAAGTCACCCCCCTAGGGCCAGCAGGAAATATATAGGAAATGAACAATATAACTTTATAAAAATGTTGTTTTGAAATTTTGGGTGTGAGTTTTTATATAACAGGTTCTATTCTTGTGCAAAAATTTTCTTTGATTTTGTTCTTACGCTTGAGCCTTTCATCACTTCCTCCGATGATTTATTTTAAAAATTGCAAATTTGTTTACTTTTGCCGCTCAGCGGGTCACAAATAATACCGGTTGCTGCCAACCAGAATTCCAAATGCCGCCTTCAACCTGCGAGCCAGGCCCGTCCGTTTAGAAAAAACGACCTGATGCACCTATAAACAGAATTTATACACACATATGATACATAACATTTTGAACCGACATTAGGAATTATATCTATTGGCACACCATCCGTATTTTCATTTTCGAGTAAATACCATATTTAACAGGTCACACCGACCTAGTAGTTTTTAATTCAATTACTGAAATAAACATAGATATTGATAAAAAAATTTAGAAAAGTATATTGCAATTTTTTTTTCGTTTTTTTACTATATACAGATTATTATTCATGATTATACAACACCCTAAAATATATGAGAATAATACATTAATACATAGTCTTGATATATTCGGAAAAACAATTGCTAATTTAAACCTCATGTGAAAGAGACCAACTTCATAAGACACGGACAATTCTATGTCCTGGCACACATACTAAGTTGTTTTATTGCTTCAAAACGGGATTTGAACAAGTAGTGGGATTTTTTTTGACTTAATTCGATACCCGCAATATCACAAGGTTGGGATTTTGAACGCATTTTGCGTGATCGCAGAGTTAATTGCTCCAGTTTCGTTAACTTACTACCATCGTTGCCTCCCATTACGATCGTGGGTCCACTAGATTGAGTCCTAAAAACATTAAAATTAAAATACAAAATATTATAACTTCACCCACAGCTAACATCACCATATAAAATACAATATTACCCTCGTAGTTTTTAATTTTTCAAATACTTTGCTGCACATAGTGCTGCAGTGCTCTATCTTCCGATAAGAATGCCTTGTTTTCAAAAATAACATCCCTTTTGAATTCTCCACACTTTCGGAATTCGCCTTCAAATTTTGTTCAAAATAGTCGGATAGATTATAAAGACTCGGTACTTTGATATCGATTCCTTTATGTTGTACTGCTGAACCACTGTACTCCCTAAAATTTTCAAAAACAGCGCTTTGTGCAAAAAATTCATATTTAGAGACATTATAATCGTTACAATCATGTCTTCCAGTTTGTAGCGTCAATCCTTTTAGGGTCATTCCACAGCCGCAGGGTAGAGAAACAATGCATTGATTACGAGCCTCTAATTTTTTTGGAACCGGTGCATTTGCCCATAAGTTCGTTATCCGAGCCGAACACAAGCCCTTGGTCATCGCCCTCTGGATGGCAAACCCTTCGGCCCAATAGTCACGTTGGTTGTCCTTCATCTCGTAGTTCGGTTGCAACATTGAGCACGTCGCTGGAGCCGACGCCCTATCTCGTCCGATATGCACCATTACTGCAACTTTCGACGACGAGCTAGCTGCAGCTCAATGGAATGACGACAATCTCATGCGTTTCGTCTAAGGTACCACTCTACCCTTCAAGCAGCTCACGGTCAACGACGGCACGATCTATTGTGACTCCGCAAAACCGCAACTCCGACCATACGTCTCGTCCGGCATGCGACAATAAATATTTGACGCTGTCCACAATCTCAGCCACACGGAATCCCGGGCAACCCTCTACCAAATTGCCAGCAAATTCGTCTGGCCTGACATGAACCGCGAAGTCAAAGGATGGTGTCGCGAATACCTAGAGTGTCAAAACAACAAGATCGGCCGCCACACAAAGACCCCGGCGGGCACAATTTCCTACGCCAGATACTCTGGAATTTAAAATGTTAAGAGTATTTTTAACTTTATCTGCATCTGCCCCTGAACCCAAATTACACCCACCACATATGGATTCCACAAAACATGCTAACCCCCCTAAAATACCTCGCTTACGTCGGTGTCTGCCATTAAAGGACCCCATTCCTGTAAAAAGTTTTAAATTGCTGCCTAATTGTTCCAGTCGGGTTTTAGCTTTTTCATAAGTTACCCGAAAAGATTGGTTCATGTCAATAATCATTGTACAATACTGTTTTAACAGAGAACCTATTGCCGATATTTTTGTCCTTCCTGATCTTTTTATATTGAAACAAGAAGGTGAAAACGACGGTTTCCAAACGCTTAAATTAATGGGCACCACTATGTGATGTTCACTAAAATCTTGAGCATTATCAAGAATACCCTCTCTTTGAAACAACACTGAAAATTTCTTATTGATTTTAATGGAAGAATAATTTTGGCTGGTATCTTCACATCTGCACAGTTACTACAAAAAATAAAAACAAACAATATATACAAAAACTTACACTCTCTGAATCAGTTCCAAGCGTCGACTGACCGCACTGCCAATTCTCCCCTGATTTATCGAAAATTGTATTTGGTACGTCATTATTTTGGCATGGGAAATTTTCTGTTTCCACGAAATCATTAGGTTCAGTGTCGCCTAGATTCGCCTAGCCGTCACCTACGTCTTACGTAATGGATCAAGTAGGTGGTTCGTCTCCGTAACACGGTTTACAGGAATTTACATGCACAATTTTATCTGGCTTCGATCCCTTACACGGCCGTAAGCGGACATTCACATCACTTGTGAACTCTATGATTCTATACGGTCCGTGCCACAAATGACAAAGCTTAGACACCCTACCTTTCTTGACAGCAGGACTGTAATACCACAATCTCTGTCCTACGCATAGTGTACCTTCATTTGCAAATTTATTGTAGTATTTCTGTTGTTTTCCCTGATCATTTCGTATGTTTTCGACGGCTAATTGCCGTGCGATCTCAAAACCATTAACAAGGTCCCGCCTGTAACCGTTTAGAGAATCAACTTTCGCTGCGCTTCGTGATCCTAAACTAATATCGATACCGAAGCGAGGACCCCTTCCATACAATAGAAAAAATGGTGTTTCTTTAGTGGATTCGTGTACTGATGTTTGGTACGCAAACAGAACAAAATTAATATATTTGTCCCAGTTTAAATGGACAGTGTTGACATATTGCGACAACATAATCATCAAGGTTTTATTTAATCGTTCATACTGACCCTCAGTAGAATGCTTGTATTTTCTTGTATCTGTGTAGTGACATATCCAGCGAACCAATTCGCTCATAAAATTGGCACCCCTATACGATAATAGCCTAGAAGGTGCTCCGATTCTGCAAATAATATTCTCCACAATTAGTTTTGTAATGGTTTCGCTGGTGATATTAGGAACGGCAAATGCCTCGGCCCACTTTGTTAGATATTTTGTAAAAAGAAATATATGTTTATTGCCGTTTTCCGTTAGCTTTAGGGGTCCAACACAATCTATTGCCAAAATGTCGAAACCCTTTCCGCTAATCGTTATAAAATATAACATTGCCTTAGCCTTTTTACCGGGTCCTTTTTCACACGGAACATACGACATGCAAAATTTCTTGATATCGTGATACATAGTGTCCCAATAGAACCGCTCCCTTATTTTCGCAAAGGTTCGAAAACTGTGTCCTCAATGTTCGCAAACCCATGTGTCCTCCCCCAAGAAGATAATCATGGAGTGCATCCATCCTTTCTATTCGTAAAATTTTTGGGATTACTACCTGATAACAAGTTCTTGGTCTTCGATTGGATTTCTTTTCAGTCCAAATGTAATTTAACACTCCACTTAAAATAACGTAGTCGACATACCTCGGCGCATCCCCTTTCTCACCAGATCCTTCCTTTGATTCAAGATAACCAATTATTAATCGTAAACAGCTTTCTACCATTTGAAGGTTGCGCATATTACGATAACAGACACGAAATATGGCGCTACCGTCCCTATCATATTGTATATCATCATTTGGCCTAGTAATAGCTTGACCTGAAACTCCAGAAACAATACAGTTAGCAACTTCGGTTGAGGTAGGAAAAGTCATCTGATCTTCTTCCACGATTTACTTTTGTGTGCTTGTTTGCACAAGATACCTGGATAGGGCGTCACTGTTCCCATTCGCTTTGCCCGGTCTATGTTCGACTTCGAACTCGAACTCTGCGAGAAGTAAAGACCACTTTAACAATCTTGCGTTGTCGTCGCGGATATTCATGAACCATTTTAACGCTGAATCGTGTGTAACTATTTTAAATTTTCTTCCCAACAAAAACGTCTGAAGTATTTAACTGCCCACACAACAGCCAAACCTTTTTCCGTAATTGCGTAACTCTTATCAACAGGCGCTAAAGTCCGGGAAGCATATGCCACTACATGTTCCAACCCATTTTCCTCTTGCGACAGAACGGCTCCCAAACCTTCACTACTGGCGTCAGTAATAAGAATAAATTGTTTACTAAAATCCGGGCTTTTTAAAATAGGATAGTTAGTTAGAGCTTCTTTCAAAATATCAAACGAGTTTTTACACTCAGGGGTCCATGTAAACACCACTTCTTTTTTTAAAACTCGGTTTAAGGAGGATGCTACAAATTTCCGATAGGAAGATGCCACGCCTAAAAATCCCCTCACCTGCTTTACAGTTTCTGGAGCTGGGAATTCCTTAACAGCTACCACTTTGCCAGGGTCCGGCTCTATGCCGGCATCTGAAACCTCGTGTCCCAAAAATCGTACTTTAGTTTTTCCAAAACAACATTTTTTGGCTTTAGCTTGATGTTGCCCTCATATAACCGGTCAAAAACGTCTGATAAGTCCTGAATATGTTTTGCAAAAGTTGGAGAAAATATTAGAATATCATCTATATACAATAGGACGCGGTCCTCAAGTCCAACTAACAAAAACTTTATGGCTCTCATGAAGGAACTCGGAGCATACTTTAAACCAAACGGCAAAACGTTAAATTCGAACAGCCCGTTGTCGGAAATAAAAGCCGTATTTTCCTTGTCTTCTTCCTCCAATTTCATTTGCCAATAGCCGCTTGTTAGATCCAAGCTGGAAAAGAATTTAGCACCATTCAGTTTGTCCAAACAGCGATCGATTCTGGAGCTAGGGAACACACCACTCTTTGTTACGGCATTCAGCTTTTTATAGTCAACACATAATCGATTTTCTAAAAATTTCTTACGAGTTACCACAATTGGTGCAGCCCAAGGTGAAGCTGAAAGACTTATAATGCCATATTTTTGCATATTTCCCGATTGGTTTTAATATCTTCTTTGGCCGCATGAGGAACTCTATAAGGCCGTTGATATACCGGTGGACTATTCCCACCAGTTAATAGAATGTTTTACAAATGTTCATAATCGGAAAATGAAAACACTTTACTCTGCGAATTCAAAAATCTAATTAAATGATGCTGCTGGTCTTCTGTCAGATCAGATAGGGGCAACTCAAGGTTAGGTATGCTGATTTCTGTTTCCGAAAACGTATTTGATGGTTCTCCTAAATTATCAGCCATTTTTCGGTTTTCCACCCCGAAACCTCCAGTCACGTTAGAGACTAATTTTTCAGTTGAATTTCTGGTTTTCCACATAATAATTTTATTTTTACCCAAGATACACTCTATTTGTGCGGTATTTAATACACAGTCATATTTTATCATAAAATCTACACCTCATATAATATCATAAGGAATATCTTTACTTACATACGGACGTTGTTCGTACCATTCTAACCCAATGTGTATTTTGATATCCAATACACCAAGGAGTTCTAAGACCTGTCCACTGACCGTCCTGGCCGCTTGTGCCCTCGTCCGTTGTGTTAAGATTCTTTAGCAATTCTGTAATCGGGCAGCAGTCTGAAAGTTGATCAAAGAAATATTACATCCCGTATCACACAAAATCTCCAGCGACATATCATCATACAATTTGCCTAAAATTAAAGGAATCCGGCGCATATTTTGTCCGGTTATAGCGTTATCAGCCATATATACACAATAGTTACCAGTTTCAAACTTTATCGATTGCAATTTGAGACATTTACGTTCATAGACATCGAAATTATTAAGATAATACCTAATTTTCATTAATATTTTCCCATGCATATTTTGTCCAGTATGAGCCCAGACATTAGTTACATTTGTATCATTTAAACTATAACCACATCCCCACATCTTATTCCTACTTGCTCCCGCTAAATACATGTCTTTTGTCCACAAAAGCTGTCGCTTGCGACTCTCACTGCTTATAAATTTCACTAGGTTACCATAGAACATTATTGTATATGCGATTCCCGAACCGTACCAAGTATCTCGATTGTACCAAACTGTATGAGACCGATGAGTAAATTGTTTCTGCATTCTTGGGGAGGGTTCTAATAATACCATCTCAGCCGTTTTAAAATCTCGTGCATAACAGCATTGACACCACATGTAATATTGCTCTATACAATTAAAATTCTTACCAAAAAATCCGCAGATCACATAACCAATAATTTGAAAGTTCGCATCCACTTCCAGAGTACGCAAACACCGGTTGCTCCTGGTGCGCAGCTGTTTTGCTAAAATACCCTGAAATTCTGCAAAAGCTTTCATACATATATACTACACAAATGCTCGAAAAAAGCAATGTTGGTCTCTTCCATATGTCCTATTATATAGCTATTCGACCGTTTCTTTGTCAAACTCACTTTACTCAGCGGCACAGTGGGTATTCGATCCCGTCCAGAAATCTGCTCCCGGGAGAGCTTCGAACAATCCGGGGACTTTGCTACCAAATCAGCAGCTTCTCGCTGTGGCTTGTGGATATGTGGCAGATGATACCACTCGTGGCGGCATGTCCGACAATAGCCTGCCTGAGGAATGTTGACGTCATCGTCGAGCCAGTAATCCACCAACGCAACCACATCCGTACCATAACATGCTAAACAGTGGTAGTCAGGTGGTAAGCGCTGCCGTCCCTGTAGGTACCTAACCCCTTCGTCAGCCAGCAGCTTTCCGAAGGTCACATGGCGCGGTCGTGCCGTACGAGAGTTTTCGAACTACGCCTGATCCCGAGTTACCAGCATTTCCGCCACTCCATATCTCATGTCCATCGTCAATTCCACCGATGTTGCGTATAGACAAAAGACCCGGTGACAGCATGAGTACCTCCAAATTCATGAGGCGCTGTAATAGGCTGTGTGTGAAAGGCACGTAAGTTGTTTGCCCCTGTGGTGGCATAGAGTTGTCCAGTTCCACCTTAAAACACAGAGGTGGGGTATTGGCAAGAACCGGGTGGGGGACATTTCGTAAATTTCGGTAACCCAACCAGACGTTGTAGTCTCTCGCTCCACTGTAGGCGGTTACCTCTCCTCGCGACGCCTGCCCCGCAACTACCACAATACATCGTTTTCGAGGTCGTATCTCCTGCGCACCAATCGGCACGAGTGTGTCAACCTGCGGAAGACGCCCATTAACCATGTCCATGAGACATTTCTCCTGTACCAGGGACACCCAAATACGCTTAGGCGTCTAGGCTGCTTCCACTACAACTCTATGTTTTCCCCGGCTTGCAGTGATTTTCTTTGTGGATAGGCGGTGAACCTCGGGCGCCCTCCCCGCGCTGACCATTACGTACTGAATCCGAAACGTCGAACGGGTTGTCGAAATACTATAGGTTATGATTATTCTCACTTCCCATATTTCTGAAATATAACCAGGAATTAACTGACTTGTAAATAGGCGACAGTAACCTTCGACCAGCTAAGAACAAACCTTGTTCGTAATATGTCAACGCGTACAGAATATTCCCTAAATCCAGTCTTACCAAAACTACATTTGTTAATTCTGGGATCCTCGCTTCCTCGCTGCTGTAATAGTCACCTGTTTCCAAGTAAACCACGTGGGTGTTTGGTGACCCCTCTGTTAAATTTTTACAGTAAGTCATCACTTTAACGAGTTTATTATCCGCCTCTCTTTCCAATTCAGTTGTCAATCAGCACATCATGGCAGAGGGGGTAGTATTATGCGCGACTAAACTTAAAATGACCCTGAAAACCATCCTATTTTGTATTTTTGCATAAAATTTGTTACGGAACGCTTTTGGTCAATTGATATTCGACGTAAAACTGTTCGCGAACACAGCGCTCGCGATTGAAATCTAGCCATTTCGTGTTCGCGAAAATTGAAGTAAAATTAGCCAAATGTTTGAGAACAAAAATTTCTTGATTTCATTGTGACGTCTCTTTTGCATTAAATTTATACGCGAACACTGTATAATCCAAATTTAAATGATAAACATTAGGCAACAGAATTTTTGCAAACTGAAATCGCCAAAATTTTGTTCGAACACAAGATCTAATTTCTGGCACTCGATTTGATTTTGCCAATTTTGGGTTAGCGAAAAACCGAATTAAATTAAGCCTGTTTTCCGTAACAAGGGTTTGCGATTCGATATCGGTAATGACAGAATAGGATGGTTGGCGGGGTCACCTTAAGTTACCCAGGCTCGCATCGCCACGTTCTGTAATACGGTTATCTAATTTCTCATTTTTTTCCCGAAGTCTTTGTATTTCTAGTCTCTGGCATTTTGACTGGGTCCTGGACAAGCCGGACACATGACCTAGTGTCATTGCTCCCTTGTAACACATTTATTTGTCGATTAGTCCCGTAACAACGGTTTGACTGAGGAATCTGTGATTGCACATTGTTTCTATAAGCTGGTCTAAATCCTGCAGTTGGCCGCGTACGATTATTTCGCCAAAATGGTTGAGGCGTGCGGTTAGGAGCCCATGAGGAGCCTGGTGGGTTCGGGACGTGTCTAGAAAAATTTGGTCGTCTATCTGGGCAGCTAAACTTGATATGACCAGGGCGCCCACAAAAATCACATATTTTACGACCATCATTGGTCATGCGGTTTTGATTCCTTTCGGAGGAAATATTATTTCTGTACTCTCCGCGATCTACCCTATCCTTAAGTCCTATTATGACCTACATCAATTCTTTATTCAACTTAAGAATATCATCCATCTTTCGCTCAGTAGCGTCGCCGTTACTAAACTTACGAGCATCCGTTACCATTGCCACATATTTTGAGTCCGGGGTTTCCGAATTCCTATCCAACCTTTCGTAACATTCTTGCTCACAGGCACGGAAAATAGCCGCCTGAAAGGTAGTCGGGTTTGAGGTCATAACGAATCTCTTAATGCTGCCTTTCAGACCGTTTAAAAAATTTTCCACGGCGACGCGTTTCCGACTATCTGAGTCTAATTGTGGGTAAGCTTTGCATACCAGATGTTCGATGTCACGAGCATAAGCTTCAACGGATTCCGTAGGAGCCTGAGTTCCAGTTCTTAGCTGTAAACTGTACTGATTAGATATTTCCTTTGGAATCAAAAGCTCTTTTAATGCAACCTGAACACGACCATAGTTTTTCTGAACGCCAGTGGGGATCGACTCCCATTTTCGAGCCGCCTCATCTCGTAAGTAAGCTGGTAATACCCTAGCCATTCCATTATCGCTCCATTCATTCTATAACGCGATTTTTTGAATGTTCCCAACCACTTCGCAAATTCATCTCCAATTTTGCCAGAATATAATGGAATATTTTTAATTTCAATGGCCCTATGGCCATATTGGGATTCTATAATCTGACGGCCACTCTCCCTTCTCGCAAATCCTCGTCGTCATTGAAACTCGTAGCAAAATGCCCGGGATTATTCACGCTATTTCTCAGACTACGAAGTGTCCCAGTATATCGGTGGTATAATTTTTCTATAATTGCCTCAGATGCTTGCGCGGAAGCAGAGAAATCCAGTGTGTACCTTCCTAAATCAAGATTCAAAAGCGTTTTGCTTGATATTTTATTCCAGGCGTGCGGCACCAAGTTTTAACCTACGTGGTTCTAGGGTATGTACTATCCACGTTAGATCACACTCTTTCGGCTGTCAAGATCGAGGCTGGCAGCGACGCTACCTATTCTTATTGAATACACAGTCTGACACAGATCGCTTAGTTAAACAATTGTTTACTCAATAGTTTATAACAGCATTGATTCATATATAAATTACACCTATAAACACACACTTACGTTAGTTGCACAATATGCTGAATACGCTCCGATTGTAAAGATTCGTGTAGCAAACAATCGCTTGAAATACGTCAATTATACAAGTCGTAAACAATTTAACACTACTCCATAAACACAAGTAAACAATCACAGATCATATCGTATTAAAACACTCGCAGTAAACATCACACATACATACCGTAGTAGGATTGACACATCAGATACATACGGACCTCTGGGGCGGCTAAAGAATCGGATTATTGAATCGATGGACGTGATGGTACCTTGTCATAATATCACTATTTTGTGCCAAAGACCTATTTTATATACGTGACAGCACTTGAAGTATGGTTTGAATGCTGAAATGTGTAAAAGATTTGAAGTCACAATACTGGTACTGTAAATAGTGGTGAGCAAGGATTTCAAATTTTAACTAAATGTCTTGAAGCAAAATATAGTGGTACAACTAACATGATAGCATATAAATTGGACGAATTATTCTGCTAATAAATTTTGTACTTTTATGTAAACGCAACGATAAGTTTCATTACATTTAGTCAGGATTAGGCAGGTATTCTGAAAAGTCGCCTTACATGCACCATGGCTGCATGTTCTTATGCCAAACGTTAGAATTTTCTTTTCCACGAAATAGTTACTGCTAAATGTGTTCGGGTGGAAGAATATATTAAATGTACTTATTTGTAGTTCATGCTCGGGGCACCACTGCCTAATGAATCTTGTTTTGGAATACGAAGCACGCATCGGTTTTTATCAGCGCGGTTTCGAATGTAACTATTGGCTACCTACGCTATAGACTTTTCGGCGAATGCACTTTCCTTCTTTTCCTCGACGGCACGACTGCAAGTTTGAAAATCACGCTAACTAAGTCGCCTCTAGCCTACGTAGAGTTGCTATAAAGGATAGTTTAGACAACTTGTTTGTTCCCATCCTAAGGATACGACCAAGCCAACGTTATCTTTGTATTACTACTGTTGCGATAATTGCGAGACTCCAGTTGCATAATACATAGTTGTGTCGGATGATATGGCTCGGATCGATAATTGTCAGAGACACGTGGCTTAGAATTCTTTAAGCTGCGGACTATCTCATTCGCTTGTTGTCAATATTTGTTTAGCTGACACACCCCAATTCACCATGTTTTAATAACGCGACAAAACTTCCCTAGAGTTTATGCATACTCTTGCAATAGTAACATCCCTGCCTTGAGTTACACAGCAAGTTTCTGGCAAAAATTACGGTCAAACAAGCATTTCGTGCTTTAAAAGTGATTAAATAACTATCGACAAATTTTGCCGAAAAATCGATGGCTTTCGTTATATTTATGGAAAAGAAATTTGCGGGCTGGATTCCGATTGCCAAAATGAATCAGCTCCAATTTTTAATATGCATTTAAGCTTTGGCGTCTTGTCCAATTTAGGATCTCACAGTTTATGTTTGGTGTACAGAAAAACGACCAAACGCTATTTTATTCCAAATAACAGATAATTATAATCTAAAACGTTGAAGGCATTGTCGAAGCTTTGACACTATGAAACAATTATATATCTCGGTGTTTAGGACCAATAAGAAAGAATACCGTTTTGTGCCAAACTGATTCAAAAGTTTGCTGGTGTGTGTAAAACTTAATCACGGTTTATCCGATTTGGCTCAAGTTATCAAATCAAATGTGTCATAATAGCGTTGTTTTATTGCAGAAATAGTAATTTTTGCAGTCTGAGGTGCTGAAGATTGTCTGAGATTTTGTTAAATGGACGGAATCCAAACAAGACGACCAATATTTTTAGTAGAATGTCGCTCTAGTGTTGCAGTGCAAGCTTGTTACCTACAACAATGACGAGTCCTGTGAACAAATCGTAAGCGTCAATAATCAACTGCTACGAAAAGCGCAACTTCAATACAAATAGATAAAGAAAGCATTCGATGTGTTGCCACAAAATGGTGTCTACAGTTATTGTGCTGATTTCACGTTATGAATGTCCCCAACGTTTGCAACCTATGTAACCCTCAAGGGTACCCTCGGCAACATGGTATTTTAGACACCCCTATGTTTTTCATAACACTTTTAAATGGTGTTCGCTGGAGGTGTTGTTACTTTCTGACGGTGTCATGGACACTTTGTACTCATTGTAGTTATATTGACTGTATACGGCATACTATCTTGTCAACGTGCATATTTGATAGATCCAAATACCGAAATTTTCAAAAAACT
The DNA here is from genome assembly GCA_030248225.1 of Trileptium ribeirensis. Classification (NCBI taxonomy): domain Eukaryota; kingdom Metazoa; phylum Nematoda; class Enoplea; order Enoplida; family Thoracostomopsidae; genus Trileptium; species Trileptium ribeirensis. The sequence goes on from JASANE010029671.1 coordinate 16,373, forward strand.
CACAGCACATTTGAATAATACACCGCATTAGCTACAGACAGTGTGCGTTAGTGTTAATTCGTGAGAAATGGTAGTTAATGATGTGTGCCACATATTAAGCAAAAATGTAGTGCTAATTGCACTAATTTGCAGGTGGGATCGGTCCTGTTGCGCTAGATTGTATATGGTGTCCGGAGTACAAACTTGCGTTTTGTAAACAGTAACGTGATACTTTCTACAAACAACAAGTGAATGTAATTCCTCATCAGATCTTGTCGTCTTAGCAAGACAGTCAGCCTCTGGATGTACTATGCTCGACAAACACAAGTCAAACTCAATCCAGCATCGTACAACATCGGCACTGACATGTACAACAATAATTATTTTTCTAAAAAGAACAGGACATAGCGAATTCTGAAGCATAATATCCTTTCAATGTTCAATATCCACCAATGAGAACAGCTCATATTGTCAATTGCTGTATTAACCGAGTTTGCTGTATAATGTATGGTTTCCCGTGATTTCGTTCTTTCATTTGCTTTGCGGGGTTGCTTAAGGAACCAAACAATAGCTTCGAGATAGCTCAGTGGCTTGCGTACGCCGCTTTCACCAGTACAGCCTCGGTTCGAGCCTTGGTCCCGGGGTGAATTTGTCAAACATGGGGAGATACACAAATAAATCAGGCATTAAAGAATTGTCTTAATAACATACCCAGATTTGCACGTTTGTATATGTCATTGGCCGAATATATGTCCGATTTCTGTAATGTTAATCTTTAGCCTCGCTGAGCAAACTAACAATCTATATTAATTTTTAGAGCAACGGTGGTATAGCTGCTACTCTAACACAACAGTCTGTCTCTATCATACCATTTAGTTAAAATAAAATTTTATGTCGGCGTACCACAGTACATTGTAACATCCCGAGAATTCAATGAAATTTTAGTCATACCGGAACTCTGGTTCGGCCGGATACCATGTGTAGCGTGATACATGTACCAATCGATACCTATATTTTTATTGCGATATATGTATTTTGTTGCGATTAAGGCCTCCAGACACCGGTTCTGGCACGTATCTGCAACTGTTCTATTGTCATCACTAATAATTGCTGTTATATTTTCATCATTTGTGCTAAATGTTTGTGAAAATCAAACCGATAAATAAGAAGGAGTTATTTTAATTCCTAAAATTTTGGTCTCAAACTACGATTGAGATATATTTAATTTATCCGATTGTTACCAGTGGATGTCAAGAGTCCCAAGTCTTACTTTCAGGGCCACTCAAGTCGTCCGGGCAAGTATATAGGAGCACCATTATGAACGCATAATCGCCTCTTTTTCAAAACCTCGAAAGACAACCAAAATATCTAAAACTCTCTGGTTTTTGGGCCCCATACCTCCTTGGGACATCCTACTATCTATTTTACCTAAAACCGAGGTCACCATACCCCGAGCGCCCATTCAGGATCCAAATAACCAACGCGGGACATTAAAATTTATCACAATTGACTCCTAAATGGTCTCTAATAGGCCATCTATTGAATTAATCTCAGAATTCTGAGTTCCAACAGTAGGCGGCCTATAGGTAAGACCTGATCCCGCCTTCCGGCCGCCTATCTTCCCATCTTCTCATCTTCCTAACTTCCCATCTTTCCAACTTCCCATGTTCCCAACTTCCCATCTTGCCAATTTCCCATCTTCCCATCTTCCCAATTTCCCATCTTCCCAATTTCCCATCTTCCCAATTTCCCAACTTCCCATCTTCCCAATTTCCCAACTTCCCATCTTCCCAACTTCCCATCTTCCCAATTTCCCAACTTCCCAATTTCCCATCTTCCCAATTTCCCAACTTCCCATCTTCCCAATTTCCCAACTTCCCATCTTCCCAATTTCCCATCTTCCCATCTTCCCAATTTCCCATCTTCCCAATTTCCTATCTTCCCAATTTCCCAACTTCCCATCTTCCCAACTTCCCATCTTTCCAATTTCCCAACTTCCCATCTTCCCAATTTCCTAACTTCCCATGTCCCAATTTCCCAACTTCCCATCTTCCCAGTTTCCCATCTTCCCAACTTCCCATCTTCCCAACTTCCCATCTTCCCAATTTCCCATCTTCCCAATTTCCCATCTTCCTAACTTCCCATCTTCCCAACTTCCCATCTTCCCAACTTCCCATCTTCACAATTACCCATCTTCCCAACATCCCATCTTCCCAATTTCCCATCTTCCCAACTTCCCATCTTCCCAATTTCCCAACTTCCCATCTTCCCAATTTCCCAACTTCCCATCTTCCCAATTTCCCAACTTCCCAATTTCCCATCTTCCCAATTTCCCATCTTCCCAATTTCCCATCTTCCCAACTTCCCATCTTCCCAACTTCCCATCTTCCCAATTTCCCATCTTCCCAACTTCCCAATTTCCCATCTTCCCAATTTCCCATCTTCCCAATTTCCCATCTTCCCAATTTCCCAACTTCCCATCTTCCCAATTTCCCAACTTCCCATCTTCCCAACTTCCCATCTTCCCAATTTCCCAACTTCCCATCTTCCAATTTACCAACTTCCCATCTTTCCAATTTCCCAACTTCCCATCTTCCCAGTTTCCAGCTTCCCAACTTC
>JASANE010029672.1:0-31190 GCA_030248225.1 Trileptium ribeirensis
GTGCGGCAGGAATTCCGTGTTTCTGTCTCTTAAAAGTGGGTGTTTCATGTGTATATTATGCCGAAACATTTGCACATCGTAGCCATAGACTGCGTATACCAGAATTTATGATATTTAAAGTGGATGCTAAGCCGGAACACTTAGGTTTATGGTTTTAAAAAGCGATATGTGCCCTTGCACTATACTACTATCAGAGCGCAGCTTTATAGAATACGTGTCGTCGGTTTAACAACGTAAACTTAAACTTTGCACAAAGTTGGTATGTCAAGTTACTTAGGTTATCTGGCCTCGATCATTAGCTCCAAACGCATTCATCGCATATTTCAAAAACACAAAATATTTCTTGATGGCTTGTGCATGCAAATTGGGTACTTTTGGGGATTAGTATTTTTGAATTTTCGGAATCCTTTCGTCCACAACTAGAGTCGCTTGGCTCGTGCAATGTCGCATTTACGGCTCTTCCCGGTTTAGCCTTCATAGCAGTTTTTTACTTCTCTCTTCGACGTATACAATAATTGGCAATATATTGGCGATATCTTTTACGATGATAAGACGTGATAAATGATGTCGAAATGTTGTTTAGATATTATTTTAACGCCAATAAAAGGCGCATTAAAGTAATCAGTGATTGTGAAGGCCGTTTATTAGCTAGTATTTTAAATCTTTGCATCATAAATAATATATGAGATTTTCGATTACAATCCCTTGTTAAACCATGGGGCCTCTCTCCCACTTATGCAAACAATCGGCGGCCCAGGCTCAGAGCAATGAGACAGTTCTTGCATCCTGGCGACATTTGCATGAAAGGAGAACGTCTGCTAAGGAGCTTCAATTATAACTCGAAAAACTTGAAATGCTGGTGTCATTGTCACAACTTTTCATCCACCATAGTAAATTGAAGTTATACGTAAAACCAGAATGCTGTTTCCTTATTAAACTTTTATAATCTTCCCGTTTGCAAAAATACATGGGCTCTGATTCTGACATATAAATTCACCATTAATTTGATTCGAACAAATCAAACAATCGTCATATGAAGATCTTTTTTACTTTCTACTAATATAATATCATGGTGTTTATATATGACATGAGTATATATATTTGCTGGTGTTTATATATATATTTGCTAGAACTAAAATTACTAAAGAATGCAAAAGCATATAGTTGAACACGAATCTTTATCAACCGTTTGGACAATACGCTGAACAATTAAAGCTATTATACCTCGATTGTTTGAAAAGTGTCATTGTAATCTAACTCATTTTAACTGTATCACAACTTTTAGTGATTCGAAACTTAACAGATATTCTAAATAATACGCGTCGATTCGCTGAATAATTAAAGCTATTATACATGGTTTGTTTTAAAAGTGTCCTTCATGTTGTGTTGTAACTCATTTTAACTACGTTGCAGCTTTCGTGATTCGAAACTTAGCAGATATCTAAATGGATGGGCATCGATGGAGCTGCCGGAGGGTGTACGAGGTTCCTCCTAAGGCTCAGCCCACAGAGCTATATTTATACTCCTACTAAAGGCTCAACACCCGCCCCATGATTCGCTACGAATCGCGCCGGACGCACGCCAAAAAATTACAACCTCCCATTCCGCCCCCACAGTGCTACACACCGACGCACGGTAACACCTATAATCTGAAACTGTCGATTTAAATCTGCAATAACACAACTAACAGCTGCAAAACCTACAAATATCCGATGATGAAATCACAGACCAACAGGCTAATACGCGCACTTGAATAAGTTCAGAAAACAGTTACACTTCTATCGAGACAGCTTGGAACGCTTGAAATGCTATTGCGGTACCATGTATTCGGTCCTCAAAAGTCTAAAGTTTGCTACAGAAGTTCGTTAGTTAACACAGAAACAATGCTGCAGGAGATGCTAATTAATACCTGGTGTAAACCTAACAGTTATTATATTCTATAAGTTGAACAAGCATTATACATTTTCTCATATGTGATTGTAGGTAGCAAATTTCTTATAATGTAGAAGCCAGCATTCACTTGAGATTTTTCTAAATGAGCAGCTATAACAATTCGTTTATCAAGAGTTACGACAAAAAAAACATACATAAGGCACAACATTGGCCAAGGCTAGAAGTGAACAAAATTAAAAAAAAACTAAATTCAAATGTAGGAAAAAATAGTACAATTCAAGTAAACTAAAACTAAGCTGCAGTGATTACGATGAACCTTTTTGGGATATGGAAGCAATTTTTGTTCAACCTCAATGAATATACAACCGACTTGTCTAAAGATGTAGCTATAAAACCGGCGCTTAGTTCAAAAGGACCACATTGAAACACCGGTCTTTCATATACCAACGAACAATAATGTATGTTACCGCTAATAGTTTGGGAAGACATGTCACCGTACGGCAACTATTTAGTGTCATCGAACTTTTCGTTTGGATTTTGCAAGTAGAATTCATAATTGATTAAGCGAGTCGGTATTTTAAAATTTCGATAATGCGAAAATTTCAATATGCTGCTTTCAAAAAATACAAAAAATACGTCCAACACACACATATCTTGTATATCGACAGTCGTCCAAGTGATGTATTCCATCAGCTAATTTTCTCCATTACAGTTTCAGAAGTAAATACGACACTACTGGATTAAAAATAGAAAAAAGAACTTTATTACGAATGTGAAACCAAATCTCGACCTGACGTAAAATGTTTGCATATATTTAACGCGTGGATAGTGGCGCTAGTTTTAATAAATTGTATTCGAGGTAAGTAAAGTAGTGAGTGCATTCTATAAACTGTTTTTGAAAGCAATGATATTTTTTATATCTTGCTAAACTGCGCATAATAAACTTTAGGCGACTTAAATGCACATGTAAAATGTCTTTGTGCAAAATTCAGCAGCCAGAATTTGGTTCTAAACCGATAATCCATATGTTTATGGACCACGGAAATCACTGTAGAGACCACAGTTATAGAAGCTATAATGGGGTCCATGGATAAGTAGGGAGTTAGCCCCTATCCCTGGTAGCCAAACTCTTTTCAAGCCGCGTTACCTCCACCCTCCTCTCCCACCCGCCCACGCCGACGACATAGAAACTCCTTCATCCTCCGCAAGTTTGGAAATTTGGCGGGTCTGGTGAACATCAGCGCAAATGGGCAACACTTGAGGAAAATTTTTGCAAATCAGGAGAAACTTAGCAAACATAACTTCGTGTAAAAATTTGCATCACATTCAAAAGTCATCTAAACTTAAATAAAGTGTAATCCCCGTCACAACTCAAAAGTACGAGTTTCATTTCAATGTCATTTGATGATTCAACATTCGGCCTATGTCAACTGTAGGGACCGAACGTTATAACGTTAGAAAAAGAACAGCTTAAAGAGGGGGTTCGGGGGCGGCGGCCCTCCCGACATAGGCGTAGTACATGGCTCATATAGGGACCTGAGCTTAGGCTAAGACTAAGGCATAGACTTTGTATATCGAGAACGGCATGGCATGCATTATACTTCGGGCCATAAAGTTGACATGGGCCCAAGATTCTCATCGACATCAGTCGAAAAACCAAATTCGTGCCAGCGGCCAGATGGTGTTCAGAGAGCGTTGGGTTTACTTGCGTTGCGAAGCCAGCTAAAAGCAAGAATAATAGTTAGAATCAAAGGAAACTGATTATTAAAACACAATTGATGGATATCAATATATATTAAGATTCACATATAATCTTATTCAGTTGCTGAAGGTGTTATTGGCAAGATATTAAGCCTGTAGATGCAATATCTTGATTTATAAAAAAATTTTATTAGATGACTTTCGCAGTTACTGTGTTATAAAATCGAATTAGTCTTGCTTAAAATTCAAAAGTGTTTATCACCGACTCAAAGTAACGGAGACGTACAATAAATACTTCCCATTGTGTAGATGGTTAAACAGGACTCATGGTAAAAAAATAAGGATATATGGACTTGTTTCTAAAGTAATAGCGATTTTATTGTAATAAAACTCTACCTTCAGTAACCTGCAAATCGTATAGTCTATCTTACGGCAGAATAATTTTATTTAGCAATGAAATGTAAATTTTAAAATTTTCCCTTGGAGTAAACGGTTTTTGAAAACGACATTAGTCTCATAGATTAGACACTAAAATCCCCAGCATATAGAAAACTTACAAATGTCCTCGGCGTACAACGGTAATAATATCGTAAGCAGTCGAAGAGCTGAAAAAATAACAACTGTTACTGGGTAAACCAAACGGTGATAACTTTATATAAATACTAATTTTCTATAATGTTGTATGAAACAGATTATGCCGTCTGGTGTTAACAAGAATAAAAAACTCATTAATACAAAATTCCCACAATTGATAGAATTTATAAAATGAAATGAGCTAAGCCGACAAGCTCTTTTAAGGTAAAGTAACAACGCGCAATGACAGTTTGTTCAAAATTCGTGCAATGGTGGGGGAAAGCATTGATATAGGGTAATTACCTAAGCCGCATATTGAGTGACAGAAAAACGTTTACCAAGAAAACTGTTGCCAGAAACATCAACAGTTGTGACTATTCCGGAGGTCTAATAAGACGTTTCGCGGATTCACCCAAACTCAATTTGAGATAGATTGTATGCATATAAAATATAATGGTAAAGGGTCATGTCAAGTTTTTCATATCCTATAACTGAGATGGGGACTTTACATGAGTACCTTGGTACAAAAATTTAAGTGTTTAATTTTGAGCCCAGACTTAGTTTAGGCTTAGTCCTAGGCTTACGCTTAGAATTAGTCTTAAGCTTAGGCCTTACGAGACAAAACGGTATAGAAATATTCGAGGGGAAAACTTGACATGAATTGCGTGGGGGACGTGACATGAACCATGGTAAAACCAACAGTTCCAAAGTCGTAAATTTGATATTTCAATAATTACTTCTGAAATTTGAACCCTTGTGCTTCGCTTGGATTTTAAACAAAATGTAGACCGTTCAAATAATGTACATATTCGACAAGGTTGCCATGCACCACTTTAACTGGGTGCAAGGACAACAGCCGGTCGGTCTGAGAAGATCCCTATGCAACAAACACAATTGTGGCGCTGTGTGATTCAAGCATTTTATGGTTTTGTGCACGTAATAACATAAAGCGAAAAAAGCCTGGCGGCTGTGACAAAAAATCTATACACGATGTTAAGCTCCTGCTGGAATAGTTGAAAATAGCTAATTCAAGCTCACTAACACCTAAAATATTCCGCCAATACCACCTTTACTCGCATCTAGCAGATATTTCACGACAAACACTCGTGTGTAGTTCGCGAAGGTAACGTTGCAGTAGGTACTCGGCAGCATCTATGACTCCTACGCACAAAAAACCTTTCATCTTACCGTGTCTTATGATTCGTGAATTAGCTTTTTTTCTCTTCGCAACATATTATCCGCATATTTGATGATAACAAATTTTTGTTGTCAACATCAGTTTAACCCTAATTATAACGTTTAAGCGAGCCTTGAGCACGACGAGCCATCAATACCTTGGTACGTAGCCACTATGTACAGCTCTCCACATCGTGTTCGTCGGCTAACGCAACCGAATAAAGATGTAGCGCCTCAATGGGTGTTACGCGACATACCACTCGACCGAAACACAAACGAAGGACAACGACAAGCAAAAACAGGAAATCAACAATCATTAAATACCCGAGAAGGCAGCGAAGATCGTTCATTTTATGCTCAGACGATTATTAGTTACCAGGATCCGCATGGTAAAACATTATAATTTTTATTCCACTAGGACGCCAGATTTTTGTACTACTAGGACGCTACATTTTTGTACTACTAGGACGCCACATTTTTGTACTACTAGGACGCCACATTTTTGTAATACTAGGACGCCACATTTTTGTACTACTAGGACGCCACATTTTTGTACTACTAGGACGCCACATTTTTGTACTACTAGGACGCCACATTTTTGTACTACTAGGATGCCACATTTGTGTACTACTAGGACGCCACATTTTTGTACTACTAGGACGCCACATTTTTGTACTACTAGGACGCCACATTTTTGTACTACTAGGACGCCACATTTTTGTACTACTAGGTCAACACATTTTTGTACTACTAGGACGCCACATTTTTACTGTTGATTTGGATAATTTCGAGTCATACAGTTATTTTGGATTTCGTCATGCATAAAATGAGGGTTTATGTAAGATTATTATCAGCGTTTCCAAAAGGATTTCTGCAGGATATGCCAGCCGCCAATTAACGATAATTATCACCAGTAAGCTGTTGGCGTACACTTTTTCAGTGCAGCATTCACTACTTCCGTTACATGACATGAAATGCATCCAGAAACACCATACGTTTTCCGTAATTTTAACTAAAATTTATACTGAATGGTATAGTACTATAAGTTCGCAATAGAATTTTCTTTACAACGTGATTATTTCTTTCACGACATTGACAGTGCCTGCAGATGCCATTGCGCTGTTCCCGAAATTTTTAGCTACAATTTGTACTGAACAAGATTGAACTGGAACTATAAGTTCGAAATAGAACTTCCTTACTTTCTTTTTCAAAAAATTATCTTCAGTGTTAATATCAGACTTCTGACTCTATATAAAACACCTAACCGCCAGCTTTCTCATCGTTTAAAGGCCGACCACTAATAGACGTCTCGGATAATCCGTAGCTGTCCGTCTGATGCCCTAAAACGAAAAAATTGTTAAAGATTGGCTTACGATTTTCGCTTGCATTAACGACAGCTGTTGGCGGATGTCCGAGACATCCCTTAACAGAGTCGACTCACGGTTTCTGCGGTGGTTAACTGTTAACGGCTAGCTGACAACGCACAATGGCCGTCCCATGTCTTTTGCAGCAGTGACGCCGGCTGACAACATAAAACATTCGGGCGACGATTGTTAATGACCAGTCGTTGGCTCGCGGCCTGTACAATCCTCTTCCATCCGCCAACCGTCTAAAATGGCTACAAATAACTTTCAAGGCCATAACGCAACATAGTTCACCGAAAACTGGAAACATAGCAATAATCTCTATTAATGTTGATGTAATAATTGCGGTTTCCGAGCCGCTCGCAAAATTTCGGAAATCAGCGAAATTCATAAATCACAAGCTTAATGAAAAATAGGAATTATAAGTATAATATTTTAACGTTGTAGTCCCTTTATGGGTTACCGTGCACGATGCGTACTACACAAATACAATAGCTTTTATCGTATTCGCAACCTCAAAAACATCATGGCGAATTCCGACCTTCTCAGCACGACTAAATGGAAAATTACTTAAACGTGACTGTATTTGGGCAAATATGTGAAACGAGGCAGCTGGAAAGGTTTTACACAAAATATTGTGGGACCAAAAAGTCTAAAGGTAAAAAGTCAATAATTCGGGCCCGTTTTGTGAAAGTTTGAGCACAAATCCGCTCAAGCAGTGCAAATACAAAGGCAACGCGACACGTGGTTAGGCTCTATTACTCGACAAAAGAGCAAACTGCAGAAATACGTTACTTCTGTATGGCTTGTACATGACACGGACAGACAAAATTTTTTGCATAACTATCTGCATTTGTGACAACTTCGCCCGGTCCGTTTAAAAATATGTTAGCTATCTATATAAGTCTTTTGTTTGTCGGCGCCTGTGCATATTAAAATAACTAGGATAGGCGGATCTTTATGCATTTTACAAATGCTGTAGTAAACGTAAACATGTCGTCGCATAAACTAGGAGACCATAATATTGATTTTAGGTTGTCCATTCAATCACATTCCACAGTTATCCTCGCATGGGCCACAGTTGTGCTCGATTAACGAAGCCCAAGCCGGTGGATGTAGTCAAGGCTATCGTTGTATATTCAGCTGTTCTCATCAACGTTATCAGTGTTGCATGTTTAATTCAGGTATACCATGTACACAAGGTAAATTTGTTAAACACAACGAACGAATTTACATAACAGCTAACAGCTGAATTCGCGGTTAACGCACATACATGCTCATAAGATTATTCCTCTCCCCCCAAATAGTCCGATAACCCTCGGTGCCAAGCCTAGATATTTCCCCGACAGGTTACCCAATCCAAAGCCGTGGAGTCGCCGTGGACCCTGAACCCATATACGGCGCCGAAGGCAGCTCCCCTGCCGCCTACCGGCGAAGGACGACCGGCTTTTCAACGATGGCCCAGCAACCCCTTCCAACCTGAAACTTCGACCATGCTTGGTTAACCCAATACATATACAATCCCATCGGAGCCTATTGGACTAACCTAACGTAACAAAAACCGGCGTAGTCGCATAAGCAAACAACCTCTGTTAACGCCTTGGCAACGTCCCACGATTACACTTTTTAAATGATAAAATTCTTTATCTCACTGCAAAGAATAACATAATTAACGAAGACCTGCTGGCCTTTTAATGTTTTTACAACTTTTGCCACAGAATAATATTTCAAACGCGGTATAACCTATACTTTACAATGATTTTACTTACAAGAGGTAATCGTATCAAAATACGCAAATGTCTGTTTACAATGTCAATTAGAAAGTAGTCTCCTCTCATCTCTGTGCATCCATAAAGTTTAACTCTTTTGTCAGGTCCAAAATTTCACATGTAATCAGGTGCATTGAAATCTGCTTATTTGAAACGGACCATCACCCTCTTCAGCAAAACTGACGTAACAAAGTCTGGTAATCGATTGATTGCGACTTGAAATATCTTGATAAATTCCAGGAGATACTATATTGTGTCCCGGAGCAATTAAATGTTAGCACAAACAAATATTTATTATTTTCTTTTACTATACATTTATAAAACTACTCAGAATTAAACTACACATAAATGATATATGAAAGTTAGTGAATAACCTAACTATAGAATACTCTATGCACAAACACATTGAATATGTTAAATGTACCTTTGCAGTTGCGATGAAACGTTATGTGTAGAAAAACCTATATACAATATGTACAACAAACAACATACAACGATTTTCGACACTGATATTTAGAGATTTTTATAGGTGTATTATTATTTGTGTAGCGTTAGCTTAACTGACTAATTTTTTAATGTTAAATTGACAGTTAATTGTTTTATCTTTTTATGGCTCGATTCTTATGTGCTACGAAATATACTGCCTTTTAGATGCTTGGTTTATTGCTTCCTCGTGTGTAGTACTCCGCAAACAAGTACGCGAAGAGTAAGATATACATAGTCCAACTCAACGACTACAGATAGTAACGCAAAATATGGAGAGGAGGGGAGGTTTACGATCACAGAGGAGTGTAGTTTGGAGTGGATTCCGATTAAATATCTAGAGTATATGATGGCATTTCATAAAATATTATATGATTCAGGAATGACAAGAAACGCAAGGATAAACGAATGAATGGGGAGAACGATTAATAGTTTAATTTTTACGAAAGATCAGATCCAAATAAAATTAAAAAAACAGAAATATATATAAAACCAACCAAAAAAATAACATATATTAAAAACGAATGAGAAAATATGTATATAGGATAAAACCCCCCAAAAAAATTCTGTGGCAAAAGTTGTAAAAACATTAAAAGGCCAGCAGGTCTTCGTTAATTATGTTATTCTTTGCAGTGAGATAAAGAATTTTATCATTTAAAAAGTGTAATCGTGGGACGTTGCCAAGGCGTTAACAGAGGTTGTTTGCTTATGCGACTACGCCGGTTTTTGTTACGTTAGGTTAGTCCAATAGGCTCCGATGGGATTGTATATGTATTGGGTTAACCAAGCATGGTCGAAGTTTCAGGTTGGAAGGGGTTGCTGGGCCATCGTTGAAAAGCCGGTCGTCCTTCGCCGGTAGGCGGCAGGGGAGCTGCCTTCGGCGCCGTATATGGGTTCAGGGTCCACGGCGACTCCACGGCTTTGGATTGGGTAACCTGTCGGGGAAATATCTAGGCTTGGCACCGAGGGTTATCGGACTATTTGGGGGGAGAGGAATAATCTTATGAGCATGTATGTGCGTTAACCGCGAATTCAGCTGTTAGCTGTTATGTAAATTCGTTCGTTGTGTTTAACAAATTTACCTTGTGTACATGGTATACCTGAATTAAACATGCAACACTGATAACGTTGATGAGAACAGCTGAATATACAACGATAGCCTTGACTACATCCACCGGCTTGGGCTTCGTTAATCGAGCACAACTGTGGCCCATGCGAGGATAACTGTGGAATGTGATTGAATGGACAACCTAAAATCAATATTATGGTCTCCTAGTTTATGCGACGACATGTTTACGTTTACTACAGCATTTGTAAAATGCATAAAGATCCGCCTATCCTAGTTATTTTAATATGCACAGGCGCCGACAAACAAAAGACTTATATAGATAGCTAACATATTTTTAAACGGACCGGGCGAAGTTGTCACAAATGCAGATAGTTATGCAAAAAATTTTGTCTGTCCGTGTCATGTACAAGCCATACAGAAGTAACGTATTTCTGCAGTTTGCTCTTTTGTCGAGTAATAGAGCCTAACCACGTGTCGCGTTGCCTTTGTATTTGCACTGCTTGAGCGGATTTGTGCTCGAACTTTCACAAAACGGGCCCGAATTATTGACTTTTTACCTTTAGACTTTTTGGTCCCACAATATTTTGTGTAAAACCTTTCCAGCTGCCTCGTTTCACATATTTGCCCAAATACAGTCACGTTTAAGTAATTTTCCATTTAGTCGTGCTGAGAAGGTCGGAATTCGCCATGATGTTTTTGAGGTTGCGAATACGATAAAAGCTATTGTATTTGTGTAGTACGCATCGTGCACGGTAACCCATAAAGGGACTACAACGTTAAAATATTATACTTATAATTCCTATTTTTCATTAAGCTTGTGATTTATGAATTTCGCTGATTTCCGAAATTTTGCGAGCGGCTCGGAAACCGCAATTATTACATCAACATTAATAGAGATTATTGCTATGTTTCCAGTTTTCGGTGAACTATGTTGCGTTATGGCCTTGAAAGTTATTTGTAGCCATTTTAGACGGTTGGCGGATGGAAGAGGATTGTACAGGCCGCGAGCCAACGACTGGTCATTAACAATCGTCGCCCGAATGTTTTATGTTGTCAGCCGGCGTCACTGCTGCAAAAGACATGGGACGGCCATTGTGCGTTGTCAGCTAGCCGTTAACAGTTAACCACCGCAGAAACCGTGAGTCGACTCTGTTAAGGGATGTCTCGGACATCCGCCAACAGCTGTCGTTAATGCAAGCGAAAATCGTAAGCCAATCTTTAACAATTTTTTTTCGTTTTAGGGCATCAGACGGACAGCTACGGATTATCCGAGACGTCGATCAGTGGTCGGCCTTTAAACGATGAGAAAGCTGGCGGTTAGGTGTTTTATATAGTCAGAAGTCTGATATTAACACTGAAGATAATTTTTTGAAAAAGAAAGTAAGGAAGTTCTATTTCGAACTTATAGTTCCAGTTCGAATCTTGTTCAGTACAAATTGTAGCTAAAAATTTCGGGAACAGCGCAATGGCATCTGCAGGCACTGTCAATGTCGTGAAAGAAATAATCACGTTGTAAGAAAATTCTATTGCGAACTTATAGTACTATACCATTCAGTATAAATTTTAGTTAAAATTACGGAAAACGTATGGTGTTTCTGGATGCATTTCATGTCATGTAACGGAAGTAGTGAATGCTGCACTGAAAAAGTGTACGCCAACAGCTTACTGGTGATAATTATCGTTAATTGGCGGCTGGCATATCCTGCAGAAATCCTTTTGGAAACGCTGATAATAATCTTACATAAACCCTCATTTTATGCATGACGAATCCAAAATAACTGTATGACTCGAAATTATCCAAATCAACAGTAAAAATGTGGCGTCCTAGTAGTACAAAAATGTGTTGACCTAGTAGTACAAAAATGTGGCGTCCTAGTAGTACAAAAATGTGGCGTCCTAGTAGTACAAAAATGTGGCGTCCTAGTAGTACAAAAATGTGGCGTCCTAGTAGTACACAAATGTGGCATCCTAGTAGTACAAAAATGTGGCGTCCTAGTAGTACAAAAATGTGGCGTCCTAGTAGTACAAAAATGTGGCGTCCTAGTAGTACAAAAATGTGGCGTCCTAGTATTACAAAAATGTGGCGTCCTAGTAGTACAAAAATGTGGCGTCCTAGTAGTACAAAAATGTAGCGTCCTAGTAGTACAAAAATCTGGCGTCCTAGTGGAATAAAAATTATAATGTTTTACCATGCGGATCCTGGTAACTAATAATCGTCTGAGCATAAAATGAACGATCTTCGCTGCCTTCTCGGGTATTTAATGATTGTTGATTTCCTGTTTTTGCTTGTCGTTGTCCTTCGTTTGTGTTTCGGTCGAGTGGTATGTCGCGTAACACCCATTGAGGCGCTACATCTTTATTCGGTTGCGTTAGCCGACGAGCACCATGTGGAGAGCTGTATATAGTGGCTACGTACCAAGGTATTGATGGCTCGTCGTGCTCAAGGCTCGCTTAAATGTTATAATTAGGGTTAAACTGATGTTGACAACAAAAATTTGTTATCATCAAATATGCGGATAATATGTTTCGAAGAGAAAAAAAGCTAATTCACGAATCATAAGACACGGTAAGATGAAAGGTTTTTTGTGCGTAGGAGTCATAGATGCTGCCGAGTACCTACTGCAACGTTACCTTCGCGAACTACACACGAGTGTTTGTCGTGAAATATCTGCTAGATGCGAGTAAAGGTGGTATTGGCGGAATATTTTAGGTGTTAGTGAGCTTGAATTAGCTATTTTCAACTATTCCAGCAGGAGCTTAACATCGTGTATAATATATTTTTTGTCACAGCCGCCAGGCTTTTTTCGCTTTATGTCATTACGTGCACAAAACCATAAAATGCTTGAATCACACAGCGCCACAATTGTGTTTGTTGCATAGCGATCTTCTCAGACCGACCGCTGTTGTCCTTGCACCCAGTTAAAGTGGTGCATGGCAACCTTGTCGAATATGTACATTATTTGAACGGTCTACATTTTGTTTAAAATCCAAGCGAAGCACAAGGGTTCAAATTTCAGAAGTAATTATTGAAATATCAAATTTACGACTTTGGAACTGTTGGTTTTACCATGGTTCATGTCACGTCCCCCACGCAATTCATGTCAAGTTTTCCCCTCGAATATTTCTATACCGTTTTGTCTCCCTAAGGCCTAAGCTTAAGACTAATTCTAAGCGTAAGCCTAGGACTAAGCCTAAACTAAGTCTGGGCTCAAAATTAAACACTTAAATTTTTGTACTAAGGTACTCATGTAAAGTCCCCATCTCAGTTATAGGATATGAAAAACTTGACATGACCCTTTACCATTATATTTTATATGCATACAATCTATCTCAAATTGAGTTTGGGTGAATCCGCGAAACGTCTTATTAGACCTCCGGAATAGTCACAACTGTTGATGTTTCTGGCAACAGTTTTCTTGGTAAACGTTTTTCTGTCACTCAAGATGCGGCTGAGGTAATTACCCTATATCAATGCTTTCCCCACCATTGCACGAAT
Organism: Trileptium ribeirensis; assembly: GCA_030248225.1. Classification (NCBI taxonomy): domain Eukaryota; kingdom Metazoa; phylum Nematoda; class Enoplea; order Enoplida; family Thoracostomopsidae; genus Trileptium; species Trileptium ribeirensis. Next base: position 13,525 of record JASANE010029672.1, read on the forward strand.
TTTGAACAAACTGTCATTGCGCGTTGTTACTTTACCTTAAAAGAGCTTGTCGGCTTAGCTCATTTCATTTTATAAATTCTATCAATTGTGGGAATTTTGTATTAATGAGTTTTTTATTCTTGTTAACACCAGACGGCATAATCTGTTTCATACAACATTATAGAAAATTAGTATTTATATAAAGTTATCACCGTTTGGTTTACCCAGTAACAGTTGTTATTTTTTCAGCTCTTCGACTGCTTACGATATTATTACCGTTGTACGCCGAGGACATTTGTAAGTTTTCTATATGCTGGGGATTTTAGTGTCTAATCTATGAGACTAATGTCGTTTTCAAAAACCGTTTACTCCAAGGGAAAATTTTAAAATTTACATTTCATTGCTAAATAAAATTATTCTGCCGTAAGATAGACTATACGATTTGCAGGTTACTGAAGGTAGAGTTTTATTACAATAAAATCGCTATTACTTATAAACAGATGTCCATATATCCTTATTTTTTTACCATGAGTCCTGTTTAACCATCTACACAATGGGAAGTATTTATTGTACGTCTCCGTTACTTTGAGTCGGTGATAAACACTTTTGAATTTTAGAGCAAGACTAATTCGATTTTATAACACAGTAACTGCGAAAGTCATCTAATAAAATTTTTTTATAAATCAAGATATTGAATCTACAGGCCTAATATCTTGCCAATAACACCTTCAGCAACTGAATAAGATTATATGTGAATCTTAATATATATTGATATCCATCAATTGTGTTTTAATAATCAGTTTCCTTTGATCTAACTATTATTCTTGCTTTTAGCTGGCTTCGCAATGCAAGTAAACCCAACGCTCTCTGCGCACCATCTGGCCGCTGGCACGAATTTGGTTTTTCGACTGATGTCGATGAGAATCTTGGGCCCATGTCAACTTTATGGCCCGAAGTATAATGCATGCCATGCCGTTCTCGATATACTAAGCCTAAGCGTTAGTCTTAGCCTAAGCTAAGGTCCCTATATGAGCCATGTACTAAGCCTATGTCGGAGGGCCGCCGCCCCCGAACCCCCTCTCTAAGCTGTTCTTTTTTCTAACGTTATAACGTTCGGCCCTAAAGTTGACATAGGCCGAATGTTGAATCATCAAATGACATTGAAATGAAACTGTACTTTTGAGTTGTGACGGGGACTACACTTTATTTAAGTTTAGATGACTTTTGATGTGATGCAAATTTTTACACGAAGTTATGTTTGCTAAGTTTCTCCTGTATTTGCAAAAATTTTCCTCAAGTGTTGCCCATTTGCGCTGATGTTCACCAGACCCCGCCAAATTTCCAAACTTGCGGAGGATGAAGGAGTTTCTATGTCGTCGGCGTGGGCGGGTGGGAGAGGAGGGTGGAGGTAACGCGGCTTGAAAAGAGTTTGGCTACCAGGGATAGGGGCTAACTCCCCTACTTATCCATGGACCCCATTATAGCTTCTATAACTGTGGTCTCTACAGTGATTTCCGTGGTTGCACAAATATATGGAATTATCGGTTTAGAACCAAATTCTGGCTGCTGAATTTTGCACAAAGACATTTTACATGTGCATTTAAGTCGCCTAAAGTTTATTATGCGCAGTTTAGCAAGATATAAAAAATATCATTGCTTTCAAAAACAGTTTATAGAATGCACTCACTACTTTACTTACCTCGAATACAATTGATTAAAACTAGCGCCACTATCCACGCGTTAAATATCGATGCAAACATTTTACGTCAGGTCGAGATTTGGTTTCACATTCGTAATAAAGTTCTTTTTTCTATTTTTAATCCAGTAGTGTCGTATTTACTTCTGAAACTGTAATGGAGAAAATTAGCTGATGGAATACATCACTTGGACGACTGTCGATATACAAGATATGTGTGTGTTGGACGTATTTTTTGTATTTTTTGAAAGCAGCATATTGAAATTTTCGCATTATCGAAATTTTAAAATACCGACTCGCTTATCAATTATAATTTCTACTCCGCAAAATCCAAACGAAAAGTTCGATGACACTAAATAGTTGCCGTACGGTGACATGTCTTCCCAAACTATTAGCGGTAACATACATTATTGTTCGTTCGGATATGGAACTCGTGTTTGGATGTGGTCTTTTTGAACTAAGCGCCGGTTTTATAGCTACATCTTTAGACAAGTCGGTTGTATATTCATGAGGTTGAACAAAAATTGCTTCCATATCCCAAAAAGGTTCATCGTAATCACTGCAGCTTAGTTTCATTTCTGAATTGTACTATTTTTTCCTACATTTGAATTTAGTTTTTTTTTAATTTTGTTTATTTTAAGCCGTTATATGTTGTGCCTTATGTATGTTTTTGTTCGTAACTCTTGATAAACGAATTGTCATAGCTGCTCATTTAGAAAAATCTCAAGTGAAATGCTGGCTTTCATTATAAGAAATTTGCTACCGACAAACACATGCTAGAAATGTATAATGCTTGTTCAAATTACAGAATATAATAACCGTTAGGTTTACACCAGGTATTAATTACCATCTCCTGCAGCATGTTTTCTGTGTTAACTAACGAACTTCTGTAGCAAACTTCAGACTTTTGAGGACTGAATACATGGTACCGGAATAGCATTTCAAATGCGTTCCAAGCTGTCTCTATAGAAGTGTAACTGTTTTCGGACTCTATATTCAAGTGCGTGTACCTAGCCTGTTGGTCTGTGATTTTATCATCGCATGTTTGGTAGGTTTTGCAGCTGTTAGTTGTGTTATTGCATATCAAATTTATATATTTATATCATAGGTGTCGATGGTGCGTCGGCTTAGGAAAGCACACTGTGGGCGGAATGGGAGGTCGTAATTTTTCGCGCGCGTCCGGCGCGATCGTATCATGGGTGGGGTGTTGAGCCTTCAGGGAGGAGTATAAATATAGCTTGTGGGCCGAGCCTTAGGAGTAACCTCGTACACCCTCCGCAGCTCCATCGATGCCTATCATTTAGATATCTGCTAAGTTTCGAATCACGAAAGCTGCAACGTAGTTAAAATGAGTTACAACACAATATAAGGACACTTTTAAAACAAACCATGTATAATAGCTTTAATTATTCAGCGAATCGACGCCTATCATTTAGATATCTGTTAAGTTTCGAATCACGAAAGTTGCGACACAGTTAAAATGAGTTACAACACAATGACACTTTTCAAACAAACGAGGTATAATAGCTTTAATTGTTCAGCGTATTGTCCAAACGGTCCAGAAGATTCGTGTTCAACTATATGCTTTTGCATTTTGAGTAATTTTTGTTCCAGCAAATATATATATAAACACCAGCAAATATATATACTCACGTCATATATAAACACCATGATATTATATTAGTAGAAAGTAAAAAAGATCTTCATATGACGATTGTTTGATTTGTTCGAATCAAATTAATGGTGAATTTATATGTCAGAATCAAGCCCATGTATTTTCGCAAACGGGAAGAATTATAAAAGTTTAATAAGGAAACAGCATTCTGGTTTTACGTATAACTTCAATTTACTATGGTGGATGAAAAGTTATCGAGTACAATGACACCAGCATTTCAAGTTTTTCGAGTTATAATTGAAACTCCTTAGCAGACGTTTCTCCTTTCATGCAAATGTCGCCAGGATGCAAGAACTGTCTAAGCGAATTGCTCTGAGCCTGGGCCGCCGGATTGTTTGCATAAGTGGAGAGGAGCCGCATGGTTTAACAAGGGATTGTAATCAAAAATTGTCATATATTATTTTTATGATGCAAAGATTTAAAATACTAGCTAATAAACGGCCTTCACAATCACTGATTACTTTAATGCGCCTTTTATTGGCGTTAAAATAATATCTAAACAACATTTCGACATCATTTATCACGTCTTATCATCGTAAAAGATATCGCCAATATATTGCCAATTATTGTATACGTCAAAGAGAGAAGTAAAAAACTGCTATGAAGGCTAAACCGGGAAGAGCCGTAAATGCGACATTGCACGAGCCAAGCGACTCTAGTTGTGGACGAAAGGATTCCGAAAATTCAAAAATACTAATCCCCAAAAGTACCCAATTTGCATGCACAAGCCATCAAGAAATATTTTGTGTTTTTGAAATATGCGATGAATGCGTTTGGAGCTAATGATCGAGGCCAGATAACCTAAGTAACTTGACATACCAACTTTGTGCAAAGTTTAAGTTTACGTTGTTAAACCGACGACACGTATTCTATAAAGCTGCGCTCTGATAGTAGTATAGTGCAAGGGCACATATCGCTTTTTAAAACCATAAACCTAAGTGTTCCGGCTTAGCATCCACTTTAAATATCATAAATTCTGGTATACGCAGTCTATGGCTACGATGTGCAAATGTTTCGGCATAATATACACATGAAACACCCACTTTTAAGAGACAGAAACACGGAATTCCTGCCGCACAAACTACATTTTTAAACAGTCACCGTCCTTTTCACATATATTTTAAACACAGCTGGTATAGCTTTTCTTTATTATCACCAAACATTGGGTTGCAGGGCTTGCTTAGACGTCAGTCCTAGGATAAGGCTACAGGCTGAAACTGATTGTCCCATCGTAGTAACAAACACCACATTCAGCTGTTGATAGACGCTGCAATTTATGTCCAAGCCATTACTCAACAGTTATATTCCTGCCGCACAAACTACATTTTAAAACAGTAACCGTCCTTTTCACATATATTTTAAACACAGCTGGTATAGCTTTTCTTTATTATCACCAAACATTGGCTGGCTAGGCTTGGTTAGACGTCAGTCCTACGATAAGGCTACAGACTGAAACTGCTTGTGGTAATGAACAAACAAAAGACTCAAAACAAAACAAAAGACGCCGAAATTTATCTCTTCACCATTACTCAGTAGTTGTATTCTGTGAGATTTTGTAGGAGGTTCTGTCGAGCGGATGATTTTGTGCATCAAGTAAATGAACTATGTGCTTTGTGGTGACTCTTGTGTCAGTAGATTAATGCAGTTTAGTTGGCTGAGCTTGTCCTCCTCAAAATTGTTGCACCGCAACGAAGTCAACTTAGAGTGAATAATTCATACATAGATATGAGCTGAATAAGTTTAATCACTTAAAAATTGTATGTAGACAACAGGGACAAAAACTGTATATGTAAACGGGACAGCGTTACCTAAGACTCCTACGGTCCAGTCATTATCAGGCAGTATACTATTAACAACAGCAATTACATATAATACATTTAGGACTGGAGTATGAGTTCATGTTCTGTGTTTGTCCGCAGAAAGTGTTGCTATAAAGATGTTGACGATATGAATACATTTAAAACTGAACAGTGGTACCTTAACGGGTTATCGAGTTGCACGCGATAAAGCATCACATAAGTGGGCGGATGCCGACCTGAAGAAAAGGGTTATTGGAGCTCATCTCCGTAGCCCGTGCAAATATTATACTAAAATACTTTCACTTGTATATGGTAAGCAGCAAACGTGGCTGAGAGGGAAAAGAAATATCTGCGATGGCCAAACTGTGTCCTAGCCAATGCTGTTATAGCAAGATTATCCGAACGTCAATATATAATGCGTAAGACCGAAACACTAGCTACGGTTACAAATTTCTTAATTTCAATTGAACAATCGAAGCGGTTGTTTCTAACTTTGAACATTCTAATATTTGTTACAGTGTCGACTTGAATCAGCGAATGTTCATAATTGTTGGGTTTCGTAGGTCGTAGTGTTGAGTACGTGCCTACATTTTTCGTCTGGCCCGACCTGGCCGAAATATGATCGACCTCGTCTCGGATACGTCTGGCCCGAAATTTTTAGGAGCAGGCCCGAAGACCGTCTTGGCCCAAATGAAAAATGACCAGGTCCACCCGGTCCGGCCCGAAGAGCCAGAAGCACCTGATTTATCTATATCTTAAAATATTGTTATTTTATTACCGAGTTCCAAATATATTAAAACGCTATTGTGTCTAGAGTTCAACTTGAGCTAGTCGATTCAAAAGGACATTGTGACACTATAATAGGTACGCGTGACTAAACTGTAAGGCCTATCTTAGCAAAGACAACGTTAGCTCTAGCAAATCGAACAGGAGAAATTGGAGACACACTTTTATTATTTGCTATCCGCAAATTATAAAACATTTGCAAATTCTATTAACACCCCTGGCAAAGAACGATTTGAATATGGCTTCTCATCTATCGATTCTGTATTCAACAAACAGCATCGCACAACAACTATTTTAAAGCTGGAGCACTTATATGAAACGTTTTTGGCTGATCCATTAATATTCCTTCACTCGAAAGCGCTATGCTTTGCAAAATAACTTCGCTAAATTTGGTATTTGTAGCGTAAAAGAATTAGGCATAGAATTTATGCTTAAAAAGTCTTGCTTCCTGCAAAATTAGTCTAACTTATGTTAAGGTTAAAGATTGTTTAAAATCTTATTCAACATTGAGAACACAATATCGTATATCTTACTAGTAGCGATTGACTGTAACAACGTGTGGAAAAGTTTCTCTACTGTTTAATGGCTTAACAGTTGAATTTTAAAATACAGTACCGTTAGAATATTGAAATTTAAACATAACGCTAAGTAATTGCTCCACTGAGACTGCTGAGCTTAGGAACATCGCTTTATCAGCTAAACAGTTCATCCAAACCATAAACAATATTTAATTCAAGTACAGTGACTGTCCGGTAGGTAATTAATATATGTAAAGTATTTACTGCTAAACTGAGCGAAATGTGGGAAGATTCCACTGAGGGCGTTAGAAGAAAATATCGTAACAATTGCTTTTTTGCCTGGCGTTAGCCGCTGTAACTCAGAATTCATCCTATGTTAAATGGTGACGATGTCCCCATTAAAGTGTAAGCCCTATTTTATGGATTAAGGCATAGTGGAATGAGACAAGGATTATCTAGGAGATGGACTAAATTTGATGAATCCTTTCATTTTGTATTACGCTCAGGAAACATTTTGCGCCACGCTAAAGTCGAGCTCGAACCACTTGCCCGGAGCTGTTACTAGTATGCTAAAGAATCTTCGCAACGAACTATACAAAACATTCAGTACTGACTGACCAATGCTTCTAATCTCCGAGATTCTCGTATCGGCAATGATTTAGTTACCCGTGCAATATATATGTTTGTTTGTACTGCATATCTTCACTTTGTATCATGTACCATATAGGCCGGGCCGGACTTCGGGCATAACGCCTCAGCTCTAGTAGGTGGTAGCGGTGTTCACAGGTCATATGAACGTTTCAGTGTTAGTGTCAGATGATCGTTCAATATCCTTGGATGCAACTTGTAATAGTATAGACGTTCGTTTATTTTTTGTTGTAGACTTGCGACTTTAAGTAATGAGTTCTTATCCAGTTAATGTTTAGTATTACCTGGGTTAATCGATGATAACGCATCGAGCAGAATTATTTTCATTGAAAATACTATTAGGTTTTAATGTTATGTGTTTTCGACAATGGACTCTGCGAATGGTGGTACCCTCAGCTAGCAACAAAGCGAAATAAAAAAATCTGTTTGACAGAATAGATTTAATCAGTTAAAATGGTGAACATATAACGACGAGCAGACTTAGCAATGACCTTAATCACCGAAAGCAAAATATATCACAATGCAAGCTAGAGCTGGTGGACCATTCGATCCCAGCAAACTAAATGAGATCGTGTTGAGAATATTAGTCGCGGCGAAAGATAAATACTGGATAGCCAAATTTCAGTGTGATCCTTGACCTCTGAGGGCCCATTTTGATCCGGAATATGTGGTCAGCCGGTTTAGCATCTAATTAAAGGGCACAAATAGACTGCATTTTTGATCATTGAAAAATTAAAAATTAAAAAAATTATTGAGATCCAACCATTTGATGATAAGTTATGATTTCCACAAAAAAGATATTTTTACAATTTTTGCCGCTATCAAAGCTATAGGGGGACACTTCACTCGTTTCGCTCGCTCTGTTCCAATTATTTTGTGTACTGTTTTAAAACAGAGAGGGCAAACGTTGCGATGCGAACGCCTAAATGAAAACTAACTGTTTATGTATGACAGAAATTTTACAGAAAAAGTGCATGTATTTTTCATTTAATATTTATGAATATATTATTATATGAAAAATTATGTTTGGATTCTGTGCTTTTTGGGCGAATTACATCAGCAGCGGTGGCAAACAAATCATAAAAATTGTGCTATAGTTTATTATAAATATTGGAAAATAATAATTGCGAGAATACATGATACAACTTTTACAGTGTGCAACACATTCGTTTTGCAGCGCTGCGTTATCGCCCGATTACTCATCTATATATAATAAATTGCCAAAATATGACGGAATTATGCTATTATCAAGCCTAAATCTTAACCTTAGCCTAAGCTAAGGTCCTTATGACCTAAGACATAGGAGCCAAAGCCAAAGCCTAAGACAAAGGACGCAAAATTTGGCGAATAATGCCAAGCACAATGACATTTACAACGCAAACAATTAAAGTTATGACGACAAGTTAGCCCAAGCTGATCACACATCGCTCCCAATACTGCTAAAACGTTCTATAAATATCTCAGCAAGATTGAAGATATACAAATCTTTTAAGGTTCAAAAATATTGCAGACATAAAGTTTCGAAAAAGTATTGAAATAAGCGTTTTGTTTACTTGCACCAACCAATATTTAACCGAAATGTAATTGTATTAAGAACTCTCTGTTTTATGATGACGGTACTTCGGCGACGAAAAACTAAAATTAGTAATTTTGTTCTAAAATCGTATTACAGCCATACTTTGACTTCACGAATAGAACAGTATTAATTTGGTTTTAATTTAATTATAGATATTCATTTTTGTCTGACTTTGTATAAAATTATACTTAAGAAGCAAAATAATGCAACAAAAAATTCTACCAAAAAATAGCTTTTTCAATATTGGTAGTTGTGCACTCGCAAAACTTGATGGCGTGTTCACGGGCAACTAAATGTTGTTCCAATATTATAAATAATAGTTTTAGTTAAGCAATATGTTGTCATTAGTGTTCGGTATTGTTATTTTAGCAACTAAAACAACTACATTATGGATGATGACTTTGTCGCTGTATTGTCTATATTCTTTTAAGCATAAACCTTTATATTGAAATCACGAATTCTGTGCGTACGAATAAAATAATACAATTAGAGCTAATTTATTACATAAAATGTATCTATATATATATTTTGAAGATTTTAATAAATTTTAATTTCTTTCAGTTGCTTCATTCAACATTGTCAAAAATCATCTTCGATGTCTTTTACAAAACAGCTTCCACTTCCAGCTTGTAAAATGAAGGCATTCGCTAAAGTTTCCGCAAACAACATCGCCCGTCGTCGCACCGCTATGATATTAATCTGCTGGGGATGGTGTAGTTTGCTAAAATACTCCTGTTTTTTCCTCGCTTCAGCCATATTTTTATCTGGTAAGGCATACAGTATGAGTTTTACAATATCAACAATTGTTAAAGTCATGAACAGTTCCCCACTGAGTTATACTATCAACTTTTCCAGGCTAAGCTTGACTTAAACTTAGTTTGAGCTCACAATTCAACATCAAAGTTCTGTTCTTTCATTCGATACCTATTAACCAACTACTGTTGTTCTTCTAAGGTACTTATATCAAGTTTATTCCAACACTTATAAGAGATATGAAGCTTGGCATGATCAAATCCTTCAATATCATACAACAAATTTACAACGTACCATAACAATCATCAATAACGCCATCACCACTGAACCATCTGCAGAGCCATTCAGTTTATTTGACTACTGTGAATGGCACGTACATGGGTGGCGCTTCCGGGGGTTATGAGGGGTTACACCCCCCAGAAATCACGATCCGGTATAAGGAACTAAAGGAATGTTATGCTCTCCCCACTATTTTTAGGGATCACCGCCCCTGGGTATATATGCATCTTTGCAAGAAAACAGGGCGGCACCTAGAAGACAGAGTCAAAACTTTTTAATAATTTACTGTGAAAAAAATTGCTAATGTTGCTAATTTTTCGTTAAAGTGGCTGAAATTTTCCGCGCGTATACGGCGCTTGAGGGTGGGAGTTTTCTGCACACACTCAGGGGGAAATGGCTTATTTGGATCGAACACTTAGGAAGGTAATCATCGCTCCGCCTTCTCGATAGAGTCTTATGCTTGCTCATCTCGATAGTTATCAAAATTTTAACCCGGCAGAATTCCAAGTTAAGATTTAACCTAAAAATAAAGAATAAGAACAGCAGAAATAGGATGTATTATAATAAATATATTATAAAATAACTGGTGGCGCATGCACGTATTTACGTCTTTTAAACAAATTATGAAATTTGGCTACAAGGTGGACACATTTATTTGGCTGTATGCTGAGTCTACAATATTAATCGTTTGGTAAAAGCAATAGAGCATAGAATGTGAGCAACGTGCCTTAGTGATTGAACTGAAATTTTTTGTTTCTTTCTAGAAAAAACAAAATTAAAATTTGTACCGGATAATTTATACAAATATACATAGGTTCCTTTTTGTTCTAACTAAATTTTCTAGTTCTTAAACTTTCTGAAAATCTATTTTCCAGCTTATGCTATTGATACCAATTTAATATCTGCAATTATAATACACGGCTTTTGGGACATCAATTGAAAAGGCTCCTCGTGTTAGTCACATAGCTTGTCAACAAAGTCCTGCGTCAATAAAGTTCCCGATTTATCCCACTTTTATATATGAGACACTGAAATTGACAACAGCGAGTTTATAATCTATAACAAAGCTGCACTGTATTTTACGCAATTTCTATGACTTGTCTAACTGAAAATCTATTTTCCACCTTATGCTATTGATACCAGTTTAATATCTGCAATTATAATACACGGCTTTGGGACTATCAAGAAGAGGCTCCTCGTGTTAGTCACATAGCTTGTCAACAAAGTCCTGCGTCAATAAAGTTCCCGATTTATCCCACTTTTATATATGAGACACTGAAATTGACAACAGCGAGTTTATAATCTATAACAAAGCTGTACTGTATTTTACGCAATTTCTATGACTTGTCTAACTGAAAATCTATTTTCCACCTTATGCTATTGATACCAGTTTAATATCTGCAATTATAATACACGGCTTTTGGGACATCAATTGAAGAGGCTCCTCGTGTTAGTCACATAGCTTGTCAACAATGTCCTGCGTCAATAAAGTTCCCGATTTATCCCACTTTTATATATGAGACACTGAAATTGACAACAGCGAGTTTATAATCTATAACAAAGCTGTACTGTATTTTACGCAATTTCTATGACTTGTCTAACTGAAAATCTATTTTCCACCTTATGCTATTGATACCAGTTTAATATCTGCAATTATAATACACGGCTTTTGGAACATCAATTGAAGAGGCTCCTCGTGTTAGTCACATAGCTTGTCAACAAAGTCCTGCGTCAATAAAGTTCCCGATTTATCCCACTTTTATATATGAGACACTGAAATTGACAACAGCGAGTTTATAATCTATAACAAAGCTGTACTGTATTTTACGCAATTTCTATGACTTGTCTAACTGAAAAGCTATTTTCACCCTTATGCTATTGATACCGGTTTAATATCTGCAGATTCTAATACACCGGCTTTTGGGACATCAATTGAAGAGGCTCCTCGTGTTAGTCACATAGCTTACCAACAAGAGTCCTGAGTAAATAAAGTTCCCGAATTATCCCACTTTTATATATTAGACACTGAAATTGACAACAGCGAGTTTATAATCTATAACAAAGCTGTACTGTATTTTACGCAATTTCTATGACTTGTCTAACTGAAAATCTATTTTCCACCTTATGCTATTGATACCAGTTTAATATCTGCAATTATAATACACGGCTTTTGGGACATCAGTTGAAGAGGCTCCTCGTGTTAGTCACATAGCTTGTCAACAATGTCCTGCGTCAATAAAGTTCCCGATTTATCCCACTTTTATATATGAGACACTGAAATTGACAACAGCGAGTTTATAATCTATAACAAAGCTGTACTGTATTTTACGCAATTTCTATGACTTGTCTAACTGAAAATCTATTTTCCACCTTATGCTATTGATACCAGTTTAATATCTGCAATTATAATACACGGCTTTTGGGATTTCTATTGAAGAGGCTCCTCGTGTTAGTCACATAGCTTGTCAACAAAGTCCTGCGTCAATAAAGCTCCCGATTTATCCTACTTTTATATATGAGACACTGAAATTGACAACAGCGAGTTTATAATCTATAACAAAGCTGTACTGTATTTTACGCAATTTCTATGACTTGTCTAACTGAAAATCTATTTTCCACCTTATGCTATTGATACCAGTTTAATATCTGCAATTATAATACACGGCTTTTGGAACATCAATTGAAGAGGCTCCTCGTGTTAGTCACATAGCTTGTCAACAATGTCCCGCGTCAATAAAGTTCCCGATTTATCCCACTTTTATATATGAGACACTGAAATTGACAACAGCGAGTTTATAATCTATAACAAAGCTGTACTGTATTTTACGCAATTTCTATGACTTGTCTAACTGAAAATCTATTTTCCACCTTATGCTATTGATACCAGTTTAATAACTGCAATTATAATACACGGCTTTTGGGACATCAATTGAAGAGGCTCCTCGTGTTAGTCACATAGCTTGTCAACAATGTCCTGCGTCAATAAAGTTCCCGATTTATCCCACTTTTATATATGAGACACTGAAACTGACAACAGCGAGTTTATAATCTATAACAAAGCTGTACTGTATTTTACGCAATTTCTATGACTTGTCTAACTGAAAATCTATTTTCCACCTTATGCTATTGATACCAGTTTAATATCTGCAATTATAATACACGGCTTTTGGGACATCAATTGAAGAGGCTCCTCGTGTTAGTCACATAGCTTGTCAACAAAGTCCTGCGTCAATAAAGTTCCCGATTTATCCCACTTTTATATATGAGACACTGAAATTGACAACAGCGAGTTTATAATCTATAACAAAGCTGTACTGTATTTTACGCAATTTCTATGACTTGTCTAACTGAAAATCTATTTTCCACCTTATGCTATTGATACCAGTTTAATATCTGCAATTATAATACACGGCTTTTGGGACATCAATTGAAGAGGCTCCTCGTGTTAGTCACATAGCTTGTCAACAAAGTCCTGCGTCAATAAAGTTCCCGATTTATCCCACTTTTATATATGAGACACTGAAATTGACAACAGCGAGTTTATAATCTATAACAAAGCTGTACTGCATTTTACGCAATTTCCATGACTTGTCTAACAGAAAATCTATTTTCCACCTTATGCTATTGATACCAGTTTAATATCTGCAATTATAATACACGGCTTTTGGGACATCAATTGAAGAGGCTCCTCGTGTTAGTCACATAGCTTGTCAACAAAGTCCTGCGTCAATAAAGTTCCCGATTTATCCCACTTTTATATATGAGACACTGAAATTGACAACAGCGAGTTTATAATCTATAACAAAGCTGTACTGTATTTTACGCAATTTCTATGACTTGTCTAACTGAAAATCTTTTTTCCACCTTATGCTATTGATACCAGTTTAATATCTGCAATTATAATACACGGCTTTTGGGACATCAATTGAAGAGGCTCCTCGTGTTAGTCACATAGCTTGTCAACAAAGTCCTGCGTCAATAAAGTTCCCGATTTATCCCACTTTTATATATGAGACACTGAAATTGACAACAGCGAGTTTATAATCTATAACAAAGCTGTACTGTATTTTACGCAATTTCTATGACTTGTCCAACTGAAAATCTATTTTCCACCTTATGCTATTGATACCAGTTTAATATCTGCAATTATAATACACGGCTTTTGGGACATCAATTGAAGAGGCTCCTCGTGTTAGTCACATAGCTTGTCAACAAAGTCCTGCGTCAATAAAGTTCCCGATTTATCCCACTTTTATATATGAGACACTGAAATTGACTTTAGCGAGTTTATAATCTATAACAAAGCTGTACTGTATTTTACGCAATTTCTATGACTTGTCTAACTGAAAATCTATTTTCCACCTTATGCTATTGATACCAGTTTAATATCTGCAATTATAATAAACGACTTTTGGGATTTCTATTGAAGAGGCTCCTCGTGTTAGTCACATAGCTTGTCAACAAAGTCCTGCGTCAATAAAGCTCCCGATTTATCCTACTTTTATATATGAGACACTGAAATTGACAACAGCGAGTTTATAATCTATAACAAAGCTGTACTGTATTTTACGCAATTTCTATGACTTGTCTAACTGAAAATCTATTATCCACCTTATGCTATTGATACCAGTTTAATATCTGCAATTATAATACACGGCTTTTGGGACATCAATTGAAGAGGCACCTTGTGTTATTCACATAGCTTGTCAACAAAGTCCTGCGTCAATAAAGTTCCCGATTTATCCCACTTTTATATATGAGACACTGAAATTGACAACAGGGAGTTTATAATCTATAACAAAGATGTACTGTATTTTACGCAATTTCTATGACTTGTCTAACTGAAAATCTATTTTCCACCTTATGCTATTGATACCAGTTTAATATCTGCAATTATAATACACGGCTTTTGGGACATCAATTGAAGAGGCTCCTCGTGTTAGTCACATAGCTTGTCAACAAAGTCCTGCGTCAATAAAGTTCCCGATTTATCCCACTTTTATATATGAGACACTGAAATTGACTTTAGCGAGTTTATAATCTATAACAAAGCTGTACTGTATTTTACGCAATTTCTATGACTTGTCTAACTGAAAATCTATTTTCCACCTTATGCTATTGATACCAGTTTTATATCTACAATTATAATAAACGACTTTTGGGATTTCTATCTGAAGAGGCTCCTCGTGTTAGTCACATAGCTTGTCAACAAAAATTGCTCGTCAATAAAGTTTCCGATTTATCCTACTTTTATATATGAGACACTGAAATTGACAACAGCGAGTTTATAATATATAACAAAGCTGTACTGTATTTTACGCAATTTCTATGACTTGTCTAACTGAAAATCTATTTTCCACCTTATGCTATTGATACCAGTTTAATATCTGCAATTATAATACACGGCTTTCGGAACATCAATTGAAGAGGCTCCTCGTGTTAGTCACATAGCTTGTCAACAAAGTCCTGCGTCAATAAAGTTCCGATTTATCCCACTTTTATATATGAGACACTGAAATTGACAACAGCGAGTTTATAATCTATAACAAAGCTGTACTGTATTTTACGCAATTTCTATGACTTGTCTAACTGAAAATCTTTTTTCCACCTTATGCTATTGATACCAGTTTAATATCTGCAATTATAATACACGGCTTTTGGGACATCAAAATTGAAGAGGCTCCTCGTGTTAGTCACATAGCTTGTCAACAAAGTCCTGCGTCAATAAAGCTCCCGATTTATCCAACTTTTATATATGAGACACTGAAATTGACAACAGCGAGCTTTCCCTTATAATCTATAACAAAGCTGTACTGTATTTTACGCAATTTCTATGACTTGTCCAACTGAAAATCTATTTTCCACCTTATGCTATTGATACCAGTTTAATATCTGCGAATTATAATACACCGGCTTTTGGGACATCAAATTTAGAAAGGCTCCTCGTGTTAGTCACATAGCTTGTCAACAAAGTCCTGCGTCAATAAAGTTCCCGATTTATCCCACTTTTATATATGAGACACTGAAATTGACAACAGCGAGTTTATAATCATATAAGAAAAGCTGTACTGTATTTTACGCAATTTCTATGACTTGTCTAACTGAAAATCTTTTTTCCACCTTATGCTATTGATACCAGTTTAATATCTGCAATTATAATACACGGCTTTTGGGACATGAATTGAAGAGACTCGTGCTTAGTCACATAGCTTGTCAACAATGTCCCGCGTCAATAAAGTTCCCGATTTATCCCACTTTTATATATGAGACACTGAAATTGACAACAGCGAGTTTATAATCTATAACAAAGCTGTACTGTATTTTACGCAATTTCTATGACTTGTCTAACTGAAAATCTATTTTCCACCTTATGCTATTGATACCAGTTTAATAACTGCAATTATAATACACGGCTTTTGGGACATCAATTGAAGAGGCTCCTCGTGTTAGTCACATAGCTTGTCAACAATGTCCTGCGTCAATAAAGTTCCCGATTTATCCCACTTTTATATATGAGACACTGAAATTGACAACAGGGAGTTTATAATCTATAACAAAGCTGTACTGTATTTTACGCAATTTCTATGACTTGTCTAACTGAAAATCTATTTTGCACCTTATGCTATTGATACCAGTTTAATATCTGCAATTATAATAAACGGCTTTTGGGATTTCTATTGAAGAGGCTCCTCGTGTTAGTCACATAGCTTGTCAACAAAGTCCTGCGTCAATAAAGCTCCCGATTTATCCTACTTTTATATATGAGACACTGAAATTGACAACAGCGAGTTTATAATCTATAACAAAGCTGTATTGTATTTTACGCAATTTCTATGACTTGTCTAACTGAAAATCTATCTGCACCTTTATGCTATTGATACCAGTTTAATATCTGCAATTATAATACACGGCTTTTGGGACATCAATTGAAGAGGCACCTTGTGTTATTCACATAGCTTGTCAACAAAGTCCTGCGTCAATAAAGTTCCCGATTTATCCCACTTTTATATATGAGACACTGAAATTGACAACAGGGAGTTTATAATCTATAACAAAGCTGTACTGTATTTTACGCAATTTCTATGACTTGTCTAACTGAAAATCTATTTTCCACCTTATGCTATTGATACCAGTTTAATATCTGCAATTATAATAAACGGCTTTTGGGATTTCTATTGAAGAGGCTCCTCGTGTTAGTCACATAGCTTGTCAACAAAGTCCTGCGTCAATAAAGCTCCCGATTTATCCTACTTTTATATATGAGACACCGAAATTGACAACAGCGAGTTTATAATCTATAACAAAGCTGTACTGTATTTTACGCAATTCCTATGACTTGTCTAGCTGAAAATCTATTTTCCACCTTATGCTATTGATACCAGTTTAATATCTGCAATTATAATAAACGGCTTTTGGGATTTCTATTGAAGAGGCTCCTCGTGTTAGTCACATAGCTTGTCAATAAAGTCCTGCGTCAATAAAGCTCCCGATTTATCCTACTTTTATATATGAGACACTGAAATTGACAACAGCGAGTTTATCATATTATGCGGGAGTACTGTTTTTTACGCAATTTCTATGACTTGTCTAATTGAAAACATCTTTTCCACCTTATGCTATTGATACAAGTTTAATATCTGCAATTATAATAAACGGCTTTTGGGACATCAATTGAAGAGGCACCTTGTGTTATTCACATAGCTTGTCAACAAAGTCCTGCGTCAATAAGACCCGATTTATCCCACTTTATATATGAGACACTGAAATTGACAACAGGGAGTTTATAATCTATAACAAAGCTGTACTGTATTTTACGCAATTTCTATGACTTGTCTAACTGAAATTGTATTTTGCACCTTATGCTATTGATACCAGTTTAATATCTGCAATTATAATAAACGGCTTTTGGGATTTCTATTGAAGAGGCTCCTCGTGTTCCGTCACATAGCTTGTCAAC
>JASANE010029673.1:0-12764 GCA_030248225.1 Trileptium ribeirensis
CAATTGAAGAGATATTGTATTAAACTGATAATATACCTGATATCATAGGATTGTGTGTCTTTTGTGTACTAAACCGTGCCTCCGTTATCGAGAAAACTTTTAGACGCGGATATTGACTGAGTCTTTTACAGAGATGTGACATATGCCATGAAGTTAAATATAAATTGACTTTGGTTTTGTGGTTCTCCGCACAAAGCGAGAGTAAATGTATATATTACGTCAAACGTATCTATCTTGCACGCTGATGTGACCAATAGGTCAGTTAAGAAGTTAAATATCATAAAGTTAAGTTGAAATTCTCCGCCAGACTTTATTTCGGACGGAGTAATTTGGTTTAGTAGATTTGGAACGCAAGAGCGTAGAAACAACGCTCGACGGGCAAAATTAAGGAAGTCGTAACATTTTCGCAGCTTTGTCAGATTCATTACTGTTATATCAAAAATGACTGGAACGATATCTTATGCAACTGAGCTTATGTTGGCGGTACTCGGAGCAATACCTAGTGTTAACTGTTGTATTTCGCGATACGTTATTATTATCAGGAGATACGCAGACACATTATAATTTACGCGAGAAACATTCTAAGCCTACAAGGCTTCTTCAAACGTAGCGTTGAATCAAAAAGCTGGTTACACAAAATGTCACAAAAGCCAAGATATGCATGAACACAGTTTGTTCTAACACAACACCAGTCGCGATATTTTCAAACATTATATGCAGTGCATGAAGTCACAATAGTAATGAAAATTTGGCTTAAATGAATGTTTCACCAAACTTGGTTGCATAAGTTCATAGTAGATATTTCTAAAATTCTCAAATTCTATAGTCTAAAAGATTTAATTCTGAAATTATTTTCCACATTTTCCAATATGTAAAATATCTGTATCACTATGGCAAAACTATACGAACTAATATGGCTGATTCCATAAAATTAAAATCATTTTAGTAGCATAACATTTGTTAATTGTAGAACATTTCCCGCTATATGTCAAAAAACGATCCAATTACATGCACTTATATTTTTCGAACAAGCTGCGAACTATGAAACATCAATAAAAAACTCTAATTCACCACCTAATCAAACACCACCATCCGAAGTTCCTTTGATTTTGCACCACAGATATTCTTTCAAAATTCAAAGGATATTCCTTTAAATTTCAAGGAATTATTTATAAATATTATTTTATTAAAAATTATCTTTGGAATTTCAAAAGGTAGTTTTTTTGTATTATGAAATTCGAATATCATGGTGGTGCAGAATCAAAGAAAATTCTATTAAATTTTATGAAAACCCATTTTCAGTTTAGGAAAATAAACTATTGCTTGGAGAATATACGTATTCCTGCTGAAACGATTAAGGTGAAAGCCGGTTTACAGGTGAATGCTGAAAATGAGATCTTGAGTTTTTGCTTCACTGATAGCAGTATTTCAATGAATTCGTGAACAACTATTTACTTACATTTGCATAAACCCTAACAATAAATTTACATTCATAACATTATGATTAAGCTTTATATAACATTTGCAATTTCTACAAGCGATGTCTTAATGTCCATGTTGCAAGTTGCTCGCTTTGCGGGTTGTCTTTAAAGGTTCGACTACTATGTTAAGAATTCCGCTTTTTGTGGCAATTTTTTGCCTCATAATAGCTATTTTTATACAGTTAAATACTGTTTTTGACGACATCATGTTTATTAAATTTCAGCCAAATATTGGTAGGTGCATTTAACAAAAAAATTTCCAGCAAATATATATATTGTTTCTCGCTCGATAAAGATTAGTACTTTAGCTGATAGTATAATTCTAAAACTATTAAGAAAGGCAAAACTGTGCAACTGTGTAGGATTTAGCGCTATACTCACAACATAATATTTAGCATAAGCTTGTTTTACATCCGAAACAGAGTAATTAAAATCAAACTTAACCTGATCGTAACGTAACTAAAGACAAATTAATCACAAAAGCTGTTGCCGAAAGGCTTGGCATCGAATTTCCAATCTCTTCGTCTTGAGTTCTATCCTTACAATGAAGAATGTTTTCTTATTGCTTTTATATTTGGTATAAAACATTTACGCAGTAGCATTTTGACCTCAAAATTAGTGGACTTTATACGTTGGTCCAGTTTATCAATATGTTATTAATCCTAATACTAGGCTGTCCAAATATCTTTATTTTATAATCAGTGTCAATCCTGCTCGTACAAAATTTTCTATGCCGGCATGAGCTGTGAATACTATAATTTGCTGTAACACATTTTTATTAAAAAATAATCCTGACCAATAGCTGAGCAAACCTCACTTTTCGGCAGTAGAACTCGTTTTCTACGTAGGTGGTGATTTGATTAATATAAACCTTTTATTGCTGCAACTAAATTGAAAACAAGTAACGTCGCATTAATTATACATACACAATTGAGCTGTTATGCGATAGTAACATTAAGGTGACCACATCAGGCATCCTATTTTGTATTTTCGCATAAAATATTACAGAAAGTTTCTAGTCAGTTGAAATCTGGCGTAAGACTATCCTCGAACACAGTGCTCTTCGATATTGAAATCAAGCTATATTGCGATCACGAAAATTCTGGTAACATTAGCAAAATATTTAAGAATCAAATTTGTGGAATTTCAATTAAGTGGGCCTTGTAAGCGAACAGCTGGAGCTTAACCGTAGCATCGACTTGATTGTGATGTAACTATTGCTTTAAATTTAACGCAAAAATATTATTGTACAAACTGGATAGGCATTATTGCGCAGAATTTTTGCAAATTGAAAATCGGCAAAATTATGTTCGCTATTTCTAGCACTTCAATTTATTTAGTCAATTTTCGGCTAACGTAAACTCGAATGAAATGCAGCACTTTTTCCGTACATGGGTTTATTTATCGATATCGGTTATTATAAAATATGATGGTTAATGGAATCACTCTAGGCTTATTCACGCATTTCATAGCTGTACTGGTTGGGTGGATTACCGTATAACGGTCAGACACCTTAGACATGTTAACCCGCTCATGATTCGCCCCATCCTCTGAGGCTCTCCACCACACCACTACATGTCGCCCCATCTACCCAATCTCCCCCACCCTCCTCCCCTTATGCCCGCCGAACCGGAAAATTTTTGCAATTTTAGGCTTAAATACATTTTAGAACAAAATCGTATTAAATTGGAAAATTGTGAAGAAAAATTGGCAAGGCGAAAGAAAATTTACGGTTATCCTCCCCTGTCCTACTCCCGCCCCGGGACCCTGGACCAGCTACCGTGAGAACTGACGGAACTCGGACACCTACGTTATACATGTTATATTATGAAGATAAATTAATTCAATCAAATTAATAATGATTGCAAAATTTTATATTGCGCATTGTTATAACATTGCGGTGCAAATTGTACGACCAGTAATTTCGAGTACTGAAAATGTTACGTTAGATCGGATACCGTAGGGATGAAGTAGGTGTTACCTGAATATAGATCAGAATGTACGGATCAAACAAAACATGATGAATCAAAAGCTTTGATAGCTTCAGTAAGCATCCAAGTTATGGTCAGCGTAGACTCACTATGTGTTGTAGCAGCGTTCGGACAAGCATACTGGGCTCTCAGATACAGCTGCGCAGTAGTAACTCCAAACAAATACTGAACTAGATATTGAAAATAAAAAATACTCTAATATTTAGCCAGTTCAACTAAAATGCTTGCACCTAACAAATAAATTGTATTTTATGACTAAATTGGATGAAACAGTTACGCGATTGTTAATATACACCTATAGCTCATGTTGTTATTACTGGAAACTTACATTTGAACTTATTATATAATGTTTACTCATATATGGTGTATGCGCATGAAGAATCGAGTATATCAACATTAATATGAAGGCCCAATTATCTTTCTTGTCATTACTGCGAATCTATTCTAGCATAATGTTAGCAATATTAACAATTCATTTGTTTTAGATATGCATGGAAATCGTCCGTTCCAGGTCAGTAAGGATAAACATAGAACCAAAGATATTCCACCTCCAACTAATTCTGTCGTTTTTATGCCATTGTAGCCAGCAAGCAAGGTCATACTGTGAGCATTAGCCAGCCTTAGCACGTTATATGTGTAGAAAAATATTCGCTCTAAGGAGAACATGGGAGCAGGATTTGGTTTTCGCCACCCCTTGATATTGCCACACCATTTCGATGAAATTTGTAACATAAGCAATTCTTTGTACCCATTTGCTGATCGCGATTCGCGACACTTATTCAACGCAAAACACTGTGCCATTGCCTTTGTGTTAGATAAATAGATTTAGGACAAACTGAAAATTTTTAATCGTGACATTGCTCGTTGTGTAATTGTAAACTGACTTCTTTAAATTTACATATATTAGAATGTTGACTAAATAAAGTATAGGAAAACCACAGAATATTTACATTTAGCTCAAAATAGTTAATACGGTTATGTCAGTGCAAGAAAAATTAGTGAACATCTAGTATAGTATTCAATAATTTGTACATTAGGTGAGTATCTATAAAAAGACATGACATTGTTTGCGAGAAACTTAAAACGACTAAGCTCAACACAGTGCGGTATAATCATCCACGAAGGCATATGTAAACAACAAACAAAAGTAAACACAGAGTCCATGTTGAATCTCACTGATATTGTTGGCCTGCCAGTGAGCCTCGACTGAATTGAAATGAATCTTATAACGGTGAAATTTGTCTTTGTACAAGCTAACCAATCGATGTAACATGATCTTTGAGCGTTACAACGTTGGCAAGCTTGTTTATACGTGTACTGTTGTCACACGCGGTTAGATTATATATTCGAAGCATAAAGCATGAAATGCGTTTGACAAACAAAACTTCAGGTTCCGATCAGAGCGAGTATATATACCTTTGTGTATTCCCGATCAGAAACGAAAAACACAATATTGGATTATACTTTATATTTGCAAGAAATACAAAATGTTATAATAGCTAAAATCTACATATTTTCAATTCTCCACTTTCGTTCCCTTTTGTCATTTGTTTTCTATCGATTCATCCTCTACAATTCCTGTGTAATTCTCGTTCAGAAATTTAAATTTATTGATACAAACTTTAGTTGTGCCACGGGTTGCCGTGCATTCAAAGATTTTCATTTCAATATTTATACACAAGGGTGAACTAGTATACTGTACAACCGTGCTGCAACTAACTTGTGTCATATTTATACCACGGGTGTATATTAAAATAAACTACGTTAAGTGTATTTCCACTTTACCTGTATATTGCCAAGGGTTTCCCCGTGGGTTTCACGTATAACTTCATGAGAAGGTAGTGAATAACTCTAGCAGCCTTTAACACGCATGTTTGAGTAGCAATTTATCGCAGCTGCTGAATTTTCAGGTATCGCTTCGCACTTCTAAGAAATTTTCGTGGCACGCTCAGGAACTGCCACTTCTAGTTTTCCCATATTATTCTGGACAATCCAAAACAGTTAATCAGAACTGGTGTTACTTTATCATCTGTGCCATCATTGCATTGACCTAAACTTTATTACTGCAACAAAAACTCTGGTGTATTGTTCTGTTCACGATAATGTGAACAATTATTTTGAAATTTGAACATCATGATTGCGGAACTACAGGAAAGAGAAAAATGAAAATGCGTATCGTACCATTTTAAGTTGACAATTCTGTATGATTGCTATCAAATTCGTCGTGGTACGCGTAACAGCGAGCTGGGAAATATGGTCTACTTGACAGCTGGATAATGTTTGTTACAGCATAGTTAACTCCACTCGTGGTTTCTAAATTCCGGGTTTATCAGCAAGTTTTCGAATAATCTAAGCAGGTGACACACAGTGCGCAAACTAGAACTTCCTAGATTATATATAAACATGGATCAGCAAGTATTCCGAAAATGAAGATTAACCTGCTTCGAAACTTCCCGAGCATCCGTAAAGGCGGCTGTCGTTCGTTTCGACTTTTGTGAGAGTGTTGACTATGCTATGAATGAAATGCACAGCTACATTATATAAACTCAACAGCGGAAATCAGCTCACTATGTTGTGTGAAGCAAACGTCCTGACTTGGTTATATTGAAATTAAAGCAAACCACAAATTCACTCCAATTTGCATTTTGTCAAGTTTAAAACGTTCAGAATGTCGGATTTCTAATAAGAAACTGTTTGTATTAAATCATTTTAGCCTTATGTCATTACATATATGATTAATATTTAACTTATCCAGCTTGATGCAACCTTGGATTCATATCCTGTTAAATCTCATATACTACAAAATTAAGCATATATTAGACTTTAGGTTCGATCCGGCACACATAAACTACTTCGTATTTAACGGAATGCGGAATGTCACAAAGCGCACGCACTTTTTCCTAGAAATTTACTACCTTAATAGCTTAATAAACCCACGAAATATAAATACGTATGTATATCGACATATACCTATATATGTTAGAAGCCTTGACCGAGATTTATAAGGTCCATATCTGGATCGCCGATTCTCTTCATTCTCTGCAATCCCTCGCAGTGAGGCGCAGATAATCACACAAGGGGCACCGTCCGCTCCTACCCCACCACCCCCTGCCTTAGCTATAGGCCTATTACCAATATAAAGCTCCGATAAGCTGAAGACCAATAACATTCTGATTTTTTTTCGAAAACTTATAAAACCCCACCCGATCTTAAACAAATTCTACGCCAGTGGTTGCGTGTAGAATCGTAGCATTACAAATCATACTTAGCTAAATTTGATTTCCTACAGCAAATATGTTAAAACTTCCTAACAACATAGCGTAGGGTGCAATTAAAGAGCTTAATTGAACTTGCCGCTGTCTATACCGAAGTCAAATTTGAAAATTGAAATACAAGGTTTACTCCGTTTATTAAAGATGACAATTTTCATATTTCGTGGCTACAAGCACGCTGCTTATTTCGCATTCATGGTTGTCGCTGGGAATAGTGCAATTCACCAAAGTGCACGAGATATTTTAATATCTACCTATGACAAAAAATTAGATGCACTAACCAAAATTAGAAAAATTTAGGAGTGCTATTAAGGATTTGTGTGCAACTAAATTTCCCTTCTCGGAATATGACTGGTGTCTTTGCTGTATGCACGCAAATGTGAAGCTGAGCCCTGAAAAGTACCGATCATCAGCTGCTCATGATTTTAGACGAAATCACTTGTCGTTACTTAGTGCAGACGTGGCTGCTTTGTTGTTATTGTCATAAAGTACACCGGGCATAAATCTTGGCAAAATTCAAAGATGTATAGGTACATAAGTTTGGTTGAACGGCATTGCGTAAGTTAAATGTCCTTTCTGATGAGTTCCCCTAAATTTCGAAACAGCGGTGACATATAACGAAAATATAGCACAATATATGTGCTCCAGCTAATCCGATAAATGTTATCGTAGTTTTGTTAGTTCAGAAATCACGTTGGGGTATTAAATCCTATGAGATAAGTAATCATGCTATAATATAGCATGATTACTCAGCTATAATATATCATAGTATAATTCTACAAAAAATTTTATATAATATTTACTAAACAGTTTATTTATTAGCTTGGAGAGCTTTCTTTAATTGCGCAAGCGACACAATAATATTCCGTAATGTGCGAAACAATAACGTATTTTTTGGGTACTATGGATGTATCTGTGTGTCGTCCGTTGTAAACAACCCTTCGGTTTTTTCAAATGTTCATTCATACGTTGAACCATATTTCATAAGTATTCGCTAAATGGAGATGTCAACATCGCATTAATTCGTTAAGCTTAACTAATAATAACCGTGCAAACGAGTTAACCATTCCATGACGCCCATCGATAATAATGAGCATCATAATGAAAAGGGGATACTTGCTTTTGCAGTATTGCTCAACCGGATATCCGTTTTCATATGAATCTAAATTGCTTATGGTTATGGTTAATTTGTTTATGCTTAGCTAAGAATACTTTTGCAAGGCAGTTTGCTATTCGGAGACACCCATAAGTAATAAGCGCCATAATATAAGGAAAACTGACTTTCGTTGCATTGATAAATCAGATTTCTATTTTGATATCAACCCAAATTGCTTATGGTCACGGTCAATTTTTTTATGCTGAACTTAGAGTAATCCTACAAGCTCGTTAACTATTGGCGACACGCATCTATCATAATGAAAAGGGGCTCCTTAATTTCGTAGTATTACTCAACCGGATTTTCGTTTTGATATCCGTCTGAATTGCTTATGGTCATGGTTAGTTTTTTATGCTTATCTAAGACTAATCCTGCAAGCCAGTTAACTATTCGCTGACACCCTTCGGTAATAATGAGCGTTATAATGAAAGGGGTTATTTACTTTCATAGCATGTCTCCGGTGGTTTTTTGTTTTGATATAATTCTAAATTGCTGATTGTCACGATTAATGTATTTATGCTTAACTAAGTATAATCCTGCAGGCCAGTTGACTATTCCGCGATACCTGTCGATAATATTGAGCATCATAATAAAAAATGCTACTTACTTTCGTAGCATTAGTCAACCGGATTTCCGTTTTGATATCCATCTAAATTGCTTATGATCATGGATAATTTGTTAATGCTTAACTAAGAATATTTTTGCAAGCCAGTTAACTATTCGGCGACACGCATCTGTAATAATTTGCATCATAATGAAAAGGGGCTACTTACTTTCGTAGCATTGCTCAACCAGATTTCCGTTTTGATATCTAAATTGCTTATGATCATGGATAATTTGTTAATGCTTAACTAAGAATATTTTTGCAAGCCAGTTAACTATTCGGCGGCACCCATCTGTAATAAATGAGTAATATAATGAAAAGGGGCTACTTACTTTCGTAGCATTACTCAGCCGGATTTCTGTTTCTATGTCCATCTAAATTACTTACGGTCATGCTTAATTTGTTAGTGCTTAACTAAGAATATTTTTGCAAGCCAGTTAACTATTCGGCGACACCCATCTGTAATGCACCGTTCACATTAAGCTGCGTGCGTCGACTACACACTCTTTGGAAGGTGTCATGACAGTTGCACAAAATAGCTGAGGGTTACTTGACTGTTCCTCGCCGATTGCAGTTGCTTATGTCAAATGTAGATACTGTCAAGACAATTGCACAAAAATTGCTCATGGTGCCAATACAGTAACACCAAATTGATGATATTAGCAAGACAACCACTCAAAATTGTAGCTACTGCCACGGCAGTTACACTATTTGCAGCTTATGTCACTACATTAATTCTAAGTTGTAAACATCGTCGCTAACATGTCACTAGATTGCAGGTACTGGCACGACAGTTGCACAATTTTGTAGACAGTGCTCTGCCAGCAACTGCAATCAGCGAGGAACTGTCAAGTAACCCTCAGCTATTTTGTGCAACTGTCATGACACCTTCCAAAGAGTGTGTAGTCGACGCACGCAGCTTAATGTGAACGGTGCATAATATTAAGCCGCATAATGAAAAGGGCTACTTACTTTTGTTCCATTACTTAACCGAATTTCTGTTTTGATATCCATCTGAATTGATTATGGTCATGGTTAGCTTCTTTATGCATATCTAAGACTAATCATGCAAGCCTGTTAACTATTTGGTGACACCCATTGGAAATAATGAGCATCATAATGAAAAGAAGCTACTTACTTTCGTAGCATTGCTCAAACAGATTTCCGTTTTGATATCCATCTAAATTGCTTATGGTTATAATTGATTTTCTTATGCTTAACTAAGAAAATTTTTGCAAACCATTTAACTATGCGGCGACACCCGTCGGTAATAAGAGCATCATAATTAAAAGGGGTTACTTACTTTTGTAGCATTGCCCAACCGGATTTCCGTTTTGATATCCATCTAAATTACTTATGGTCATGGTTAATTTGTTAGTGCATAACTAAGAATATTTTTGCAAGCCAGTTAACTATTCGGCGGCACCCATCTGTAATAATGAGTAATATAATGAAAAGGGGCTACTTATTCTCGTAGCATTACTCAGCCGGATTTCTGTTTTGATATCCATCTAAATTACTTATGGTCATGGTTAATTTGTTAGTGCTTAACTAAGAATATTTTTGCAAGTCAGTTAACTATTCGGCGACACCCATCTGTAATATTGAGCCGCATAATGAAAAGGGCTACTTACTTTCGTTGCATTACCTAACCGAATTTCTGTTTTGATATCCATCTGAATTGATTATGGTCATGGTTAGTTTGTTTATGCATATCTAAGACTAATCCTGCAAGCCTATTAACTATTCGGTGACACCCATTCGAATAATGAGCATCATAACGAAAAGACGCTAGTTACTTTCGTAACATTGCTAAACCCGATTTCTGTTTTGATATTCATCCATATTCCTTATGGTCATAATTAATTTGTTATGCTTAACTAAGAAAATTTTTGCAAGCCATTTAACTATGCGCCGATTCCCGTCGGTAATAACAGCATCATAATGAAAAGGGTTACTTATTTTTGTAGCATTGCTCAACCGGATATCCGTTTTGATATCCAGCTAAATTGCTTATGGTCATTGTTAATTTGTTTATGCTTAAGTAAGATTATTTTTGCAAGCCAGTCAACTATTCGGCGACACCCGTTTGTAATAATGAGCATCATAATGAAAAGGGGTTACTTACTTTCGTAGCATTACTCAACCGGATTTCCGTTTTGGTATCCATATAAATTACTTATAGTCAATGATAATTTGTTAATGCTTAACTAAGAATATTTTTGCAAGCCAGTTTGGTATTCGGCGACACCCATTGGAAATAATGAGCATCATAACGAAAAGAAACTACTTACTTTCGTACCTTTGCTCAACCCGATTTCCGTTTTGATATCCATCTAAATTCCTTATGGCAGGGTTAATTTGTTAATGCTTAACTAAGAAAATTTTTGCAAGCCATTTAACTATGCGGCGACACCCGTCGGTAATAAAAGCATCATAATGAAAAGGGGTTACTTACTTTTGTAGCATTACTCAACCGGATTTTTGTTTTGATATCAATCTAAATTGCTTATGGTTATGGTTAATTTGTTTATGCTTAAATAAGAATATTGTTGCAAGCCATTTCACTATTCGGTGACACCATAAGTAATGACTACCATAATGAAAGGAAAACTTATATTCGTTGCATTGCTAAATCAGATTTCTGTTTTGATATCCATCTAAATTGCTTATAGTCATGGTTAATTTGTTTATGCTTTACTAAGAATTGTTTTGCAAGCCAGTTAACTATTCGGTAACATCCTTCTGTAATAATGAGCATCATAATGAAAAGAAGCTACTTAATTTCGTAGCCAACCCGATTTCCGTTTTGATATCCATCTAAATTGCTTATGGTCTAGGTTAATTTGTTTATGCTTAACTAAGAATATTTTTGCAAGCCAGTTTGCTATTCGGCGACACCCATAAGTAATGAGTATCATAATGAAAGAGGGACTTATTTTCGTTGCATTGCTCAACCGGATTTCTGTTTTGATATCCATCTAAATCGCTTACGGTCATGGTTAGTTTGTTTATGCATAAGTAAGATTAATTCTGCAAGCCAGTTAATTATTCGTCGACACAGATCGGTAATAATGAGTATTATAATGAAAGGGGCTATTTACTTGCGTTGTACTGCTCAACCGGATTTCCATTTGCATATTCATCTAAATTGTTTGTGCTAATGGTTAATATGTTTATGCTTAACTTAGAATGTTTTTCCTAGCCAGCTTGCTATTCGGCGACACCCATAAGTAATGAGTACCGTAATGAAAGGGAAACTTACTTTCGTTGCATAGCTCAACCCGATTTCCGTTTTGATATCCATCTAAATCGTTTATGTATGGTCATGGTTAGTTTGTTTATGCGTCACTAAGAATATTTCTGCATGCCCATTAACTATTCAGCGACAGTCATCAATAATTAGAGTATCGTAGTACAAGAGGCTACTTACTTTCGTAGCATTGCTCAACCGGATTTCCGTTTTGATATCCATCTAAATTGCTTATGGTCATGGTAGGTAATTACTTTCTGAAATTATTATATTTACCTTCTGCAAAATTACAGTAGTGCAGTACATATATAGGTACAATGACAACACGGATTTTGCTAACACTTGCAATATTGACATAAATTTTGCACCACAAATATAATTGTTTAGCATGGCTTTAAATCTGATAAACATATTAACCATTAGCACAAACAATTTAGATGAATATGCAAATGGAAATCCGGTTGAGCAGTAAACGCAAGTAAATAGCCCCTTTCATTATAATACTCATTATTACCGATCTGTGTCGACGAATAATTAACTGGCTTGCAGAATTAATCTTACTTATGCATAAACAAACTAACCATGACCGTAAGCGATTTAGATGGATATCAAAACAGAAATCCGGTTGAACAAATGCAACCAAATATAAAATCCCTTTTCATTATGATACTCATCACGAATGGGTGTTGCCGAATATAACTGGCTTGCAAAATATTGAACGAAGCATAAACAAATTAACCTAGACCATAAGCAATTTAGATGGATATCAAAACGGAAATCGGGTTGGCTACGAAATTAAGTAGCTTCTTTTCATTATGATGCTCATTATTACAGAAGGATGTTACCGAATAGTTAACTGGCTTGCAAAACAATTCTTAGTAAAGCATAAACAAATTAACCATGATGATAAAGCAGTTCAAGATGGATTCAAAAAGATAAATCCGTCATTGCTTAGTGAACCAACAGAAATTTTGATTTAACAATACGTAACTGAACGAAGTACGTAC